>JAHKKF010519919.1:0-22493 GCA_019740295.1 Labeo calbasu | reverse complement strand
GGTAGCAAACACCATACTAAAATGCAGTGTTGGGGAAAGTCACTTTTAAAAGTAATGCATTACAATATTGAGTTACTCCCTAAAAAAGTAACTAATTGTGTTACTTTTTATGGAGAGTAATGCGTTACTTTACTTTTGTGTTACTTTTTATATCTGGGCAGGGGTTGCTTGTGTTTTTAATAGAAAAAGTTGTATTTTTGGCAAATGTAAAAACCTCTTCACACCAAAAGCCTCAGGCTTTGAGAAAAGTAAATTCACGTCTGTACAGTAGACCGCAGAAGAAAAAAATGTCAACTCTTCAGCAATAAAAAAAGGAAAACAAATGTTAGATTATCTTGAGTAATTGTTGCTTAATAGTATGGTTGAAAAAGTAATATTACGTAACTCGCGTATACTTTTGTAAATATGTTTGGATTGTCTTTTGATTTGTAATGTTATTCTAAATTATAATAGTATCAATTTTACTAAATATTTGTACGTACTATTCCAACTACACAATACACAATAATAATTACAGAATAATTGAAGTAGAAACAAAATTACAAAGTACTGTAAAAATACAGTACAATACTGTATACCATCAAAACAGTACGTTGTTCTACATACTGTAAAGATGCATTACAGTACATTGCTGTAAAACAAATTACAGTAACTTGCTGGCAACCTTGCTGCCAGTAACTTACTGTAAAAATACAGGAAAATGTTTAACAGTGTATAAATCTCAGTTTATTTGGTCCTTAATAACAAACATTTAGAAAAAGTTGTACAAAATGAAAAAGTATGCCATCTGTTTTTGAAAACATCATCAATTTTATATTAAAATTTTCAATTTATATTTCCTATCAAGCTATATTGCTTTTCTCTTTATCATAATTACAATGATATGTATCACTGACCACATCTAAATTTTAAATAACCCTGTGTATATTTTTTTTTAAGAACGACATGATCATATGAAACTCATAATGTGAGTGTTACATTAAATACATACTTACAGTTCTACAGTAGACTGTTACTCCAACAGGTCCTCTGATGTTTTATATTTAAAATTAAATTAGCACCAAAAGTCAACAAGGGCATCTGAATCAGAAGGGTTAAACCTCCAATGAATTGCCTGCACCGTGATACAAAAAGCAGAACAATTGTAAATCGAAGCCCTTGAAGACAGGTTACAGTTTATGCTATCAAAGACACACAATCATAACATTTCATGATAATGATAACAAGAACAAAGGGTTTCAAAGAACACAAGCACTGTGTTCATCAAGAAGAAAAAAGGGAAATAAAATCCGCAAACTTCAAAGCTTCTTCTCTCAGAAAAAAAAAACTTTTTTTTTTTTTGTTTTTTTTTCTCGTGTCAACTAGTCATCTAGCTTTCTACTTCAAGGTATCCAGACAGATTACCAGACAAAACAAATGCCTCCCATAGCAAACAACACTGACTGAAGTATATTTTCTAATTCAAAACGACAGTTTAGGATAGAATTAGTTCTCGTTAAGACAACCGAATCTAGAAATACATTCGCTCTGATTCGAACTGATTCATGACAAAAGTTGACTAGTAAAATAAATTAAGGTATCAAAATAGCTTGGAAAAGTTCAATGCTAGATGTGTTAAAGTCTTTACTCTTGATGAATGCAGCAGTTTGTGTAGTGCACAAATGGGAGGCACAAGGGTGGCTAAGAGCAAGTTAGACGGGCCGCTGATGGAGTCTCTCAGGTGCGCCGACACTGGCTGGAGTCCCCATGGACCCAGAGGCAGATTTGTGCGTACTTGGGAGGCGTGATTCGCACGGCTACGTTGTAATCCTGCTGCATCCCGTTAACATCCACCCACTGGTGACCCGAGAACACTCCAACGATCTTCCGCTTCCACTTCTTCTTGCTAGGCTCTTTGAGTCGAATGTAGACCCCCGAGCCGCTGGAGCCGGGCTTGGCATCACAATACTGGTACAGCAGGTCGTTGGACTCCTCAGACACGGAGCAGAAACGGTACACCAGGTTGCCTGGTCGGTCGTCATCAAATCCTGAGAAATGGATACGTCCTGCAGGCAGTTTCTTAATGGAAGGGATGACACCTAGATCCATGTACTTGGTCTTCTGAGCCCTTTTAAGCTCCAGGATGGCGTAGTCATAATCAGCCACGACGTTTTCCGAGATTCCTTTAAACCAGCCCTTCGGCACCTGCATCTGTTTCACCCGGGTCCATCGGAACGAAGGCTGTTCAGAGGTGGTGCTGCGCCTACTACGGCTTCTCCTGCCTTTGCCTTTTCCCTTCCTCTCCTGCTTCTCTTCAATCTCTATATTGTCATTGATTTCCTCCTCGTCCTCTTCTTCTTTTTGCTTCCTCTGGCCTTTCCCTTTCCGACCTTTCCCTTTCCGTCCCTTCCCTTTCCGACGTGAACGTTCTTTCAGCACGCCGACACTGAGTTTCTGCACCCCATCCAGGTAGTCCGTACCATTGTGGATGCAATGAGCGGCAGTCAGGACGTGTTTGGGTGACACCAGCACACCAGAACACCCCGTGGAGATCTTCACAGACGTAGAGAACGGATACTTTAAGGAGTACTGCTTGTCAGCGATGGTAAACCGTGTGTCCGTGCCATAGACTTCTCGTCTGCGCCGAGTACGTGATCCAGAAGCTCCCATCCAGTTGTCGCTCACGTTTAACTCCTGTACGGTGACGGTGGTGAGAGTGCGGGTGCCATTTTCATACATGGTCTCGTATGACAGTAGCTGCTCCAGATCATTCAGGCTGGGCTCCGGGAGACCCCGCTGGCACTCAATACCACATATTCCATGGAGCTCAGTCTGCGGCTTGGCTAAAAAATCAGAATTGCCCAGATGCACTGTTTGCTTTTCTTGTACCAGTGGTACTTTCCTCTGTGGCCAGGTGTAGTCATCGTCACTTGTGGGTTCGTCCACTGCTGCAGACACCAGCACAGTTAGTGCTGAGATGCAAAGCAGGAGCGTTAAGGGTACCGGGCCCATTGCAGAGAGACCCCTAGACCAGACAGAAAGAGAAAAAGAGAATTAATGTCACTTAAAATATAGTTACATAGGCTAACACTTAAAGTCAATGTAAAGGCAATGCAGAGAATTGTTTCTAAAAACATTATAAATGTTAAAAATGTATTGCTGAAAGCATGTTACAAAGATTGTGAACCATGCAGTACTGTATTGTGGAGTTACACCGTTGACAGTTTTTCACTATTTTTGTGGTTGGGATTTTTTGGGCGGGCCTGAAATCATGTCTCGATGAAGCACTGGAGACACTGAGGATGGCCCCTCCCCTAACACTATAATAACTAGAGCATATTAGCATCAGTTGTTGTCATTATTGTTAGTTACTACAGCCTATAGTTTGCTAGCTAGCTATGCCTTCGTCACGTAAATGCATTTTACCTGGTTGCCACAGTGGACACGCCCCCAACAATTGAGAGCAGAGAACACTGCTCATTTTTTGAGATTGTGATAACTTTGACAGTTTGCTCGCTATTTATGCTTTCCTCATGTAAATGATTATCCGGTTGCGATAATTTACAAAAAATCTTGGTCTCCTTGAGCGGTATTTGGCAGTTGAAAGAGGCGGCAGCTTTCCCGCGAGTGGGCGTGGCTTCAGCGCCAGCAGACACGCCCCCAGCGTTTCAGAGCAGAGAACACATATTTTTTAAGATTTTAATAACGTGTTTTAGTTACTCGGAAGGTTTTTTATTATTCAGATGTGGCTGGGTGGTTATTAACACGTTATTCTGTGGTGACAAACTCGGAACACATATTTAATATTGGTTTACACGGACTTTAACACGAAGGCATTTAATTTCTAAAGAAGGGGGAGGGAATTATTTAATGTGCCATATATGAACCATATTCAGCTTTGCTTACAGAAGCCCAGAACAGTTATAGTTAAAAATATGAGAATACATTAATACTTAAATTACTGGTATTTCCCCCATTTTGTACATTTAGATACATTTTTAAGACATCTAAAGCCCAAAAGTTTTTATGCATATGCTAGGATATGCGTCCACTAATTAGCGTTACACTAATTAGTTGTATCGTTGCATGCAATCAGTAATATCATGCCTGCACATTTTGCATGTCTTTATTATATAGTACACCTGATTTATTTCATCAGCTCATTAGTATCCATAAATAATAAATAAGGGGGACTCAGGAGGAGCAAGGCTGGAAGTATTGAAATCTGGAACAGAGGATTACGTTAAAACAGTCAGGACCACTAGGGGGAGACAAATAATAAGACTTGGGAGCACTATTTCAACAGCCCTGGGAATATGTGAGTGTATACACTGTACAGTTCACCTCATTCCCCATCATCACATTCCACAGATATTTTGATCCAATCCTGATGTACCTGTTAAGTCAACAATAGTATTCCCACAGATTCCAAAACTTTGAATCTGCTTTTAAGACACACAATAAGTATACAATTAGTATTCAAGAAATAGTTCAAATAATTACTGAAAGCCAAATTTGCTGCTTCAGCTTTAGAGACTAAACAAATGAGTCAAATAGCACACAAATATGCTCTCATTTAAAAAAGTCCCTAAACGGCACCGGCTGAGAGAAAATTTTCTGCCATTAGAGGAAAATGATGCTGCCTGTGGAGACTGGAGGTTTGTGGTGGGGAAAGTAAGAATATTGACCCTGTCGACACCGACTCGAGTTTTTTGTGTCAGTGGTTTGGAAACGTTTCCTACTGTCTTGCTAAATGTCAGTAATAAGTATATACTGGGGTTCTGCGGATGGTAATGTTACCAGTAAATCAGAGTATAAAATAATATGTTAATCTAAACACACATTCACCCACACACACGTACAGTAGATGCACAAAGTGAATAGCAGCCTGCTTATGCATTCATTTATGCATCAGGTAGCCTTAACTGGAAAAAAAGTTTTAGATATAAGTACTTTTTCCTTTTTTTCCACCAGACCATCAGTTTGTGATGGTGATGATAGTGATGAAAAGATGCTTGACTCTTCCACGCAGGTCACACATGCAATCACGCACCACATAAATCATGCACATAAATAATGGGCATAAATGCGTGATTTCAAATGGATACCAGTTCCCATAGCTTCGAACAATGCTTTTCTATGTTTTCTGCATTCATTCATGAATAGAGGATAAGGACTGTCCAAACAATCTAATAGAGAGTGCACTAACCTCAGCACAAATATGAATAATACATTTTCAATGAATTTATAAATATTGTATTTGCATGATGTTTCCAGGCCTGAAAATTAGAATTTTATAAACTATCTTTATATTTTCAGGTTTTCCATATCAGTGAAAAAACATTTTTTTGCAGAAGTAAGGGATCTGTTAAGATCCTGATAAGGGTGACAGGTTTATTTTGCAATAACGACCAGCTGACTTTACATTATCCAGCTTTATACATAGCTGCTAACCAGTAAAGCTGGAATACTGAATTCCATTACATCATACAAAACATGGCCTAGCAACAAGGTGAACACTGCAACAATATTATATTAAAATATATTTATATTAAAAACTACTTTTGTTAACTAAGACACAAGATGGTGCCCTTTGCATTTTGATGGTGTGTATGATATGAGACAATGAAATAGTGCTAGTTTCAGTTACCCGGATGCGTGGACTGATACCGCACTGGCATGGACAACGCTGACTATTTGGCAATAAAGTATTCCACAGAGCCATGTAATAAGTGCATATATAATTACATTTGTTTATTAAGTAAACACTAATTCAAAGCAACTGGAGACAAAACAATTCAATTCAGCTATCCCACACGGCATAAAATATTAAAAAGGTCTTTTCATCTTTTTTTCCAGCAGTTGTGAGTTTATATCCCACAGTTCCAGCTATTCTTTTCAGAATTGCTAGTTAACTGAAAAATCAAAACTGCGAGAAGATATCAGCTTTTACCTTTGACCGATTACCTTTTTATTTTTTTATCCCGTTTTGAAAGCAAGCTTCCATAAGCTAAAACAGAGGTATAAGCCAAAGTCCCTTTCAGGTATATCTATAGGCTAGTCTTTGTGTGCGCGCAACAAGACGGAAATGATTATCCAGTCTCACAGAAAAAAAAAAAAGTCAAACCACAAAGCCAAGCATTTCACAGCCACCACTCTCACACATTCATCATATGTTACACTGCACCCAAGAAAAACCTAGACTGCAGCAACATTTTCTAATCAGTAGTCAGTTTAGGGGTGGAGAGGGTGGGCTGGAATATAGATTGCTACTGCATTCTTGCTTCAGTACTTTCCCTGAGGAGCTGAAATCCCTCTCCTCCCACCTCACACTTCACTATGACATGCCGTCGATGTAGATTATCTACATCGGCCGCTCTGTCTGTGAGAATCAATCTGTGCAGACAATGCTGCCTGGCCTCAGTGGAAGTGTGAGGGGAAAATATGTGTGCGGGGAACTTATGGATCCAGGCAATGACAAATCAGATGCATCCCTACTGAAGAAGACCATGAGAAGCGAAGCACTTACAAAGGTCTAAACAAATTCCAGTAAGACAATGATTTAAAATGTGCAGACAGCTCGAGCCTTAAAAAGTCTGCCAAACAAACTCGGTCTGATCTCTCTATCAACAGTTCTTTTCCTAAAATCAGCATCTGCAATCTGACATTCCTCCATCACTGCTAAAATATCGCTATGACATTTTCAATGACATTTCCGATGGCTTTTCTGTAGTAGATACATCTGCTTTGCTCAAAAAGATCTTCAGATGCTTAGATTAGTGGGGCTTAAAAAACTGGCTGTAGTGGCAGATGCAGAAAATTCCCCTTCATGTCAGCATCATCCCATTTTTCCATTACAAGGCACAGAAATTTCAATCTTGCACATTTGCAAACTTTTCAACCAACTTCATCAACCAAACGGTGGCGCTAATGGTCGCATTTATCATTAAATTTAAAACTAATTCATTCAAAGTTGCCAGATCTTTAAGCGCATAGCTTTCCCTCACCATCAATCATTTATGGATATATGAATATTTGCATTGCATTGATAAGTTATGGTAATCATCTCCAATGCACAAAAAATACTATGATAAATCTTTTCACCAAAAAGTCCTCGGCTGTATTTATTTATTTATTTTTTTGCAAGATTTAAAAATAAAGATGAGGAGTCAATCTACCCCAAATCGTCATTAATTATTATTACTGATATACAGATATGTACATTTTAACGTATTTAGTGCATTTTCAACTTAACGAACTCCCTAAACTTTCATGAAAAAAAAAAAAACTTATATGGTCCATCTTTTATAGAAGGTTGCAATCAGTACCTTTATTTTTATGTTTCTTGCCAAAGGCAAGAATGATGCAAAAAGTGTTTCAACTAGTAGATAAAAAACTTTTACAAAATAAATAAATAAACAAAAATAAATAAATAAATACATTACGGCAGTGATAACTCTCTCTGAAGGTGAAATGTGTCATACCTGCTATCATTCGATTGATGGAGATGTTCAATCCGCAAACAGATGCTTGTTATTTAAGCAAGAACCGTCTAAAAGTTACTTCATCTCAGAGGGTTTTCTGCTGGATGGGCTGATAGTCCGTTTCTTCTCATATCTGCTCCACCTTCAAGACAGGGAGAGCTCAGAGACGAAGCCCTTGGTATGAATTACACTTGACGTTTAAGGGAAAAGGGAGGAAAAAAGTCCCAACAAGTTTTTCACAAAGACTTTCGTATAGGGGAGGGACCATCACGCTCTGCAACGATGGAGCGGAGAAAGTGAAGTTGAGAGAGCGTTCAGCACTTAATGAATCATTGTATTTGAATAAATCTTTATTTGACATTTCAAAGAGTCGCTTATATCCAGAATTCAAAGGGGCTTTCCACTGATTCGTTCCACTGACAGCACAATAGCGCAGCAGCGGCTTTATTGTGGTTCGGTTCCGTTCCCACATCACTGACACTTGTGTCCCTGTACATGATGTTGCAAACACGCGAGCAGGGGGTCTGCGAGTTTAAAGAACGCCTTCAAAGTTGCGTGCACATGTATGCAGATTCTTGTTTGGGTCGATGACGTCACGGTCCTTTTTTGTCTGAATCTATTAGATAATTTGCAAATGAGATAAAACACAAATCACGCAAAAACCGACTTTCTGTGAGGTTTCCACTTTCTGAATTAATTCATACGTATATATAGCAATGAGACTAAACACATAAATGTGAAAACAAATAATATTAATATTTAAAAAACTTGTAAAAGTGTTTGCACTTACCTCACGGTTTGGTCAGTTACCCGGATGCGCGGCCACGTTTGCGATACTCGGATGTAAACAACAACATGGATTTCACGGTTAATGTATGTTGAATACGTTCTTCTGCTAATTTATGCTGTCTAAACCATTGAAAAATGTGTGGAAGCTGCTAAATCATATAGAGAAGGCCTTAGGAAGCAGGAAAGGGCGCAATATTTTGACAGACTAAAGTTAATAGGTGGTAAAGATACGTACAAGCAGAATTAATTATGATATTAGCCTAATATTTCACCTTACTGACTGGAAATGATAAGAATAAACATGAATGTTGTCAAGATTCTTGCCCTGGAAATCCTGGTTCAGTTTGGCCTACCACAAACAGCTTTTGTTCCTCAGGCTTTTTGCACTCTTCTCCTTGATTTGTTATAACTTTTGGCAGTTTGTAGTACTCCAAATGTTTTTCCCAGTCCGACTGATTAGTACAGCCCAAAACATGACAGTAACTGACCATTTTCAGCAGCAAAAATCAACAAAATATACGAGTTTCATTCAGGTTGAGTGGCCTTGTTTACATTCTGCGATGCCACTTTATGACGGCTTATGACATGACACTTTATAACAGCTAATGAACCTGAAGTCTCACCCATAGTCTTACTTCTGCGTTAAAGAAAAAGGTGGATATTTTTGTGATACAAAAGACTACTTTAAAAAAATATATTTAAAGGAAGCAATTTTGGTAGAGAACAGGAAATTGTACCTGCTCATGACTGTGTCAAGGTTAGTATGCTTTTGTTATAAATAAAACTTTTTCATCTTTTTATAAAGATTTTTTTTTTTACGTCAAATGAAGTAACCCAATGAATATTTAGCAATATTCGTGATTTTTTTAATCCACATATTTTGCAAACTTCATGATTTATCTGTAAATTTCTTTTTAACATACTTATTTGTCATTGACGTATACAAATGTTAAGGTTTTGTGTTTATTCATCCTTCACTTCAGATATCCGCAGTCTCTTTGGAATCCTTCTAATGTTCCTTCATTTTCGTTTATTCATTGCTTGATTCAATAAGATCAACACTATCAAAAGTGTTTCCACTTAATGAGCTGCGGGAGCTCTGAGCATTTGAATGAGGTCGTATTTTATTCAAGAAATTAAAGAGGCCACCAAACAATACTGCTATGTGTAAACACTTCACACTAAAGTGTGCACAAATTCTTTTCACAGAATTAGAGTCAGTGCTGAAATGAGAAAGAGGCATTGAGATGCAAGAACTGACTTTGATGTGATACATCATATATATTCAGGTATATTTCCCTTTTTTCATTTCTGTTTTCTAATTCTCATTCAATTCCACAAATCAGCTTTCAGTTTTGCACATTTTTCCCACAGACTCAGGGAAAGGGTCAGTCTTTTCAGGTTCCACAATGCAGGCTCACATCAGCACCCTGTGAGGTTCTCTGTCAAGTCTGAACAGAGAAAGGTGATCTCATTGCTTTAGACTGTGGCCTCCGCCCTCCAACTTAGAGAATGTGTCACTACAGTGATCATCGTAAGCTCTCTCTCAATAGAAGGTAGATCATTTTTTATTTTCAAATCTAGCAGGACCCATAAATTGTCATATTGGTGTTTGACAACGTCGCTCTGAAAGGAATGGCCTTACATAATATTTCTGCATTGGTTCCATAGAAGTTTCTTTGTCAGAGGAATCACCTCTTGATGACCCGGGGTGAACTGCTAGGTTTTGTGCAAGCATATGCCTTTTGAAGATTGTGCCACTGAATATTGCAACTATAGCATTTGCTTTGAACCAGCATTGCTTCTTTGCTTCTTGACAGTCTTCAGTAGGGAAAACAAGAGGTTAACCTCCTCTCAAGTAGGCTTGCATTGGCTGTGACTGGATCCCGGTTTACGTAGCAGCATGTGGTCAGATTTCACTCACGCTGCTAATGGTGCATCCATGATTCCATTTATATGCTAAAGAAGACATTTTGCTTGAGTTCAAGGGACCGTGAGTCTTGTGTTGAGTGGCTGCTCAGACACATCCCTAAAGAGTCGATGAAGGCGATGTAGTGTAGATTAAAGAGTCAGGTGTTTATTTATGCAGGTCATGGCCATAAACCATCTCAGCAGGCCTTCACCTTTCCACGGCTTATTAGAGCTTCCTGCCAGACAGAGAGAGCCATTTACAGGGAGCCGCTTTCCTAGTCAGCCCCCCTCTGCCCTGTGAACTAGCTGGAAGATAACTTTGGGTTAGCCATACTGAATTTGTTGACAGCAAATATTTAGACACATTCAAAAGTGTCAAAGATCAGGCTGCAGTGTCATTATATAGCAAACATATACAAGCAGCAAAGCAAACATATGTATGCACTAGTGTTCAAAGGTTTGGGTAAGATTTTTTAATGTTTTTGAAAGAAGTATTTTATGCTCACCGAAGGTGCTTTTATTTGATCAAAAATACAGTAAAATATTGTGAAAAATTGTTGCAATTTAAAATAACTGTTTTCTGTTTTAATATATTTTGAACTGTAATTTATTCCTGTGATGGCAAAGCTGAATTTTGAGAAGACATTTCTCAAATTCAGAATCACGTGACCCTTCATCCTGATACGCTGATTTGGAGCTCAAAAAGCATTTTCTTTATTAAAAAAAAAGTTCAAAAGGGCTCTTTACTGAAGATTTTCATGCAGGAAGTTATAGGGATGTCCAATGTCTTGTTAAAAGTAGCCCACCAGGACTGCTGCTAAAGTGAGACACTTGGACGGACTTCTCTAAGAGACATGACCTCCTGTGCTTGAGGCGAAGTTGCCAACATACACAAGAGAGGAGCAGAGCACTTCAAGCATGCAAACAGCTAATACAAACTAAACAGAAATGGTTCCTAAGCAAACACACCGATTTGGCACAGGGAGTCATTCTGCTCTGATATTGGCCCAGACTTGGTCTACAATTCAACATGTAAGTGTTCTCAAGTCAGTGGCTTGAAACGAGTTCAACATTTTACAATGATAGGATAAATAGATGTTGACTTCCATTTTTGGTTGTGAGTTTTGTTTAGTCTTTAGCCTTCGGTGTTTCAGTGTTAAGAGTTTGTTATCTAGTGTTTACACCAAGGCTCCTTAGGATAAGATCACAGGTTATTTAGTTGTTCTGCTAAATCTTTAGTGTAAAATATACAAGAGGTGTTTTCAGAGAACTTCTGGGTTATAGGTACCTAAAACACTCATAAACATACAGAATTCAATATACTCAGACCAGAAATTAGAAGTTAAATTACTTGAATTATATTATGACATCTGCATGACTGCCAATGAGCTTCTTGTCTGGTGGAAAGTCAGGTATTTACATATAGCGGTAAATTGCTAAATCACATTGGCCTCACTGTTTGTTCTGGATCACTTCAAAGAACCAAGTTCAAAAGCAGCTCTTATTCCCCCTTGTGTGACCTTTGACCTGCCTTCTTGCATTTTTCCAGCCAGTCACTTTAGGCTGTATGGCTGGTTTCATTGTGCTTCTCCTTATCTTTCAGTCTGTCTCATTTTCTGTTTTGTAATAGCACGTTTGGTTATCCAATCAGTCCCTGCCAAACACGTGCAAACACTTTGCATGATCACATGAGAAGATTAATCATAGCAGCATCCTAGTCAATGAAGAAAATTTTCCATGTTGATATTCTGAGCACAGTGAAGAACAAGTCTGTTTTTGCCAGATTAGTAGCATAGAAATATATAAAAGATATTTCGATTTTTGCACTTAGGTATAGAAGCGATACTGAATATTTTTATAGTGTTTTTTTAATAATTTACTAGAATCAATGCTCAAATTGTGAATCTTCTAAAACAAAAATTCACATATAATGTACTCACCCCCTTGCCATCCAAGATGTTCATGTCTTTCTTTCTTCAGTTGTAAAGAAATTATGTTTTTTGAGGAAAACATTTTAGCATTTTTCTCCATATAATGGACAGACATGGTGCCCCGATTTTGAACTTCCAAAATACAGTTTAAATTCGGCTTCAAACGATCCCAAATGTGGTTGTAAACAATCCCAACCGAGGAAGAAGGGTCTTATCTAGCGAAACGATCTGTTATTTTCATAAAAAAAAAAAAATACAATTTAATTACATTATATGTGAATCTTTGTTTTGAAAGTGGACTTCTCCTTTAAGATTTTTTTGTGTTCAAAATGTACAAAATTAAGTGAAAACATCATGAATCCTTTTTCCAAATCGTGTTTGTGGCTTATCCTGAAGCACTATGGTACACAATAATAATAATATTTTAGATTCTGACTATTTCAGACTGGTTCTGGTAGGAACTGCTGCAGACTAGACCAGAATCTGTGTAATTTGTTATAAACATAAACAGAGAAGTAGCTCTGGCTACAGTGTTCTTCTGCAAGACGAGTGCAGTTCTGTTTATTAACCGCTAGGGCGTCAAAAGTTATGGATTGCAGCTTTAACATTTTCTGAGTATGATCATTTACAAAACAAAATAACGGCAATTGGCTAGTCAGAACGCAATATTGTGATGAGCTGTGCACAAGTTTTCATTATTTTTTATCCAAAATGGTTCAAGCCCAACTTTTGACATTTTTAAAAAAGAAGACAAAAAAGACATTACCTGACTGACATGACATTATTGTGCTATGACGGACAGAGAGACAATAAGCGATGACATTTTCGAGTATATTACTCAGTTTGCAAAAAACCAAACAAAAACACATCTTGAGAGTCCAGAAGCATTCACTGCATGATGAAGCCTATTAGAATGCAGTTAGAATTTCTCTATCCCCTTTATTCTTCATTGCAGAACTAAGCCTATGGATGAGACTTACGGATCATTAGCCACTATAGAGGGTTTGCACTTACATCACAATTTGGTCAGATACCCAGATACATGGCCACATTGGCAATACTTGGGTATTTGATGTCTTGATTTGTTATACATTTTGGCAGTCTGTAGTACTCCAAATATTTTTCCCGGATTAGTACAGCCCAAAACATGAAAATAATTGACCATTCTCAGTAGCAATAATCAGTAAAATATGAGAGTTTTGTTCGGCTCAGTGGCATTGTTTACGTTCTGTGCTGCCAATGGTTTAAGCTGGTCCTTTGCTGATTTATGCTGGTCCTTTGCTGGTTTATGCTGGTCATGTTGCTGGTCAAAGACCAGCATAAACCAGCAAAGGAGCAGCTTAAACCAGCATCAAAACATACCTAACCAGCATCCCAGCATCAAAACATACCTACCAGCATATGCTGTTTTTTTCACCAGGCAAGATAATTTTAGACACAATATTGTCCGTTTTCTGTTTCGCAAATAAAGAATTTCCAAACAAAGTTGAAGCAGAACTGTTGCAGCTTTTTTCTGTTTCTGAACTAATCTGTTTTTGAACAAATCGAGTGAGTCAATGATTCAATGATCCATTCATAAAGATAGCCACTTGCTTAATGTCTAACTGATCAACCATTTTGAGCAAATCGTTTGATTTGAATTGATTCAATTTTATCAAAATTTATCAAAACAGGGACTTTGCTGCCACCTACTGGCGGTTTTATTGTCTAAAACAAAGACACATTCAGCAAAATATTGTTTAATTATCATTATTAGACAAAAATCCCCCATTTCAGGCCCCACAAGGAAAAACTTATTAATTAAAGTTCATTTAAACAAGCTCACATACATAAATACATTTTGATTGGGTTTTGATTACCTAAAATTTCAGTGCCAGAAATGACACACTACTCTTTCAATTAACAATGTTAATAGCAACAGTTATTTAATTTTATTTTAAAACAAGCTGTGGTTAGTCACATCACATCTCTTTCTATTTTTTCTGCAGCTTATTCTGAAACTTCTGGACAGATTTTGGTCAAGCATCATAGGACTTGGCGTTTTCAGTGCATGTTTGAGATAGAGTTGCTGCTTTTGCACTCCTGAGACACAGATTTATACGCTGCCCTCCAAAAGTTTGGAAACGCCTTAGAAAAGTGGGGTTTTGGACAATATCGGCATGAATCCTTTTTAATTTGTGATAATTTTGCACTGATAAAGGACAACACAAACTACGAAAATATATTGTTGAATCAATTGTTGAAGCAATCAATAAGTTGTTGAAGCTATTAAGGTGTGCTGACCCAAAAATCTTTTAAAAACCTGGGCCAAGTTTAAACCAGTAACCAGGCATCACAGCTGGCAAAGGTACATGTCTGACTTTGACATGTATATATTGCCATTATTATGTAATCAAAATGAAAATGATTATTGATGGTGATAAGTTCAATGATAAGTTACTTATGTATTTGCACCAAAAAATGATAAGGATTTATGCTGATATATGGTCCAAAACCACACTTTGCCAGGGGTGTTTCCAAACTTTTGGATTGCAGTGTAGCTCCATCATAACTCACCTGCTCTGCTCTTTTATCAGTTAAAAGTTTGCACTTCAGAAGAGCAGAATATAAAATTTATTATAATTTCTGTCTGGAACTCTCTGTCACTGACATCAGCTGAGCTCACAAGTCTGTGTGTGTTCCTTCAGTTCTCTGGAAACTCACCAGGATCTGAGGTGTGTGTTTCCCTCAGCTCACCCCTGCTGAGGTATTTAATGTGATATAATTTGCTTGTTAAACTCAGCAGAAAACCCTTACCGGCAACCACTGTGTTTGAATGTTTCCCTTTTGAGATGCAGCTCAGTAGGACCTTCTATTAGCAACACTACAAGGCAGGACCCTACGATGTGTTTCATTAAGACAGTGTGTTTATGCATTGTCTAAAGCAGATCTAAACATGGGTGCATTGTTTTTTTGTTTCAAAGTGAACAGCGTGGAGAAAATGCAAGACGCTTTTATGGGCATTATAAAGCCTTGTTCTTTCCATTTCCCACCTCTTCTGATTCAATTACTCACTTCCTGAAGCACCAGCTGCTAAATCTTCTCACTTTGTTTCTAAATACAATATACTTTCTAGCACATAAGCCGTGTCGAATTTACAGTTCCAGCATATTCCAAATTATCCATGCAATTTCCGTTGTAAGCACAGAGGGATCCCCTTTCTCCCACAGCAGGTTCTCATTGAGAAAACTCTCCACTGATAGAGTTTGTATTGGCAGGTATAAATCACGGCACAGGGAGTATAATTTCCTCATTCCTGGAAGTCTAGGTGTTTTGGTGCACACTACAGTACGTGAGTGTAATACTATATATAGTGTTAATACTATACATTACACTTTCAGCAACACCAGGTGTTGGTTTTCAGGGGTTAGGGAGGAAGTCCGGCAATTCTCTGTAATCAAGAACATCCTTCACTGTCTTTTCTGGTGCTTTTTAGATGTTTTCCTCACCCTGCTGTTATCTGGCCAGCTTTATGGCTTTCTTGATTCAGGCTGAAGAGCCCAGTCTTGTGTGAAAGACCCAGGGGGCTTAAACAGCCTAGATCTGGGAATAATGTGTGTAATAGGAGGCTACTGGAATTCCTGTATGAAATCACAAAACCTTATCGGTGAACTGAACACCTCAGCAAATATAATTACACAGCGGAAAGCAACCCCTGTTATTAGGAACCAGATAACACAGTGTGTGCAGAAAATTGCATGTTTACCCTTGATGTTAAATCTTCTCTATAGTGTTTTGAAAGCGCAGATTAGAGCAGCACTAGCTTGACAATTTAACTTTTGGGAACTGACATTTGTAATTATGTAGAAGTAGAAGAAGAAGCGAAGAAAAGAAGAAACTGGGGATTTTTCTTTTCGCTGTCAAACTGCTTGTGTAAGGCTGTTGATAGTTTCGTAAGATTGCAGTCTTGTATTTGAAATAGGGCTGTCCTGTAAGGCTATTTCCATAAACTGTTAAAATCCATAAATTTAACAATTCAGCAAATTTAACAATTCAGTTAGTTGTGAAACAACTAACTGAAATAATTCAACAGTCAGCAAAAGCTTCTGTGCTATCTACTAAAAGCACCTTACTGCTATAATACTGTATACATCTTACGCACTGCCTTTGTTTCATTAGCACTTAACATATTTTCTAATTATACACTACCATTTAACAGTTATTTAAAGAAGTCTCTTCTGCTCACCAAACCTGCATTTATTTATATACTATTTATATATTTATTTTACAGCAAAAAGTACAGTACAATTTTGAAATATTTTTACTGTTTAAAATAACTGTTTTGTATTTGAATATATTTAAAAAATGAATTTATTCCTGTGATTTCAAAGCTGAATTTTTAACATCATTACTCCAGTCACATGATCCTTCAGAAATCATTCTAATATTGTTTGAATGAATGAATAAATGAATAAAGTAATGTTTTTTTTTATTGTCATTATACATACGTACAATGAAATTAGGATAGCCTCCTCTCAGCATTCTGATTTGCTGCTTAAACATTTATTATTATTATTATTATTATTATTATTATGTTGAAAACAGCCGAGTAGAATTTTTTCAGGTCTCTTTGATGATGAATTACATTTTAAAAATATTCAAATAGAAAAAAAGTTATTTTAAATAGTAGAAATATTTCAAAATTATACTGTTTTTGCTGTACTTTGGATCATATAAATGCAGGCTTGGTGAGCAGATGAAACTTAAAAAATTCAAAATCTTTGACAAATCTTTTGACTGGTAGTTCATTCATTTTATTTCTTTGCTTCTGTTCACTAGCTTAATCGTTCGCATTGTGTACCCCGTTTGATAGAAATATTTTTAAAATATATTTAAAAACATACAAAAATGGCCAAATGTTAAAACATACCTATACCTAAATATATTTTCAGTAAGTTTACTTATATTTCTTTGTATATTTTTCTATATATTTTCTCAATATTTTAAAAGTTTAAATGTATTTTATTGCCAATTTAAGTACTTTTTGTAATATATATTGAGTTTAGAGAAGTTCACTTCCAAAACAAAAATTTACAGGTAATTTACTCGCCCCTTTGTTATCCAAGATGTTAGTGTCTTTCTTTCTTCAGTTGATAAGAAATTATGTTTCTTGAGGAAAAACATTCAGGAATTATCTCCATGTAATGGACTTCAATGGTGCCCCCAAGTTTGAACTTCCAAAGTTGCAGAGACGAGACAAGACAAGCATTTGAGGTTAAAAAGTATATAAATTGTCAGTTTGTTTCGAAAACGATCAATCGTTTTGCTAGATAAGACCCTTCTTCCTCGGCTGGGATCATTTAGAGCCATTTGAAGCTGCATTTAAACTGTATTTTGGAAGTTCAAACTTGGGGGCACCATTGAAGTCCACTATATGAAGAACATTCCTGAAGCGTTTTCCTCAAGAAACATAATTTCTTATCAACTATAAAAAGAAATACATGAACATCTTGGATGACAAAAGGGGTGAGTAAATTATCTGTAAATTTTTGTTCTGGAAGTGAACTTTTCCTTTAAGCTGCACTGTTTACAAAGTATATGTTGTACATATTTGTAATATATTTTGGGCAGAATTTATAGGATTCATTTGTGCTGGTTCTCATTTGTAAATCACTTTGGATAAAAAAGTGTCTGCTAAATCACTCAATATATTTTTTCCCTTAAACTGCATTGTTTAGATCTGTTGTACTATCAACAGCTTTATCATCTTCCTCTGTAGGTGTATGGTGTAATGAAAAATGGACCGAATGCACTTCTATCTGAGCCTCATTGAGCTTTTATCTGAGCCTCTATATCACAGTCTTGCCCAATTTATCGCTCCATTTATCTGTACGTAACTCTGTGTGACAGTGTTTGGACAGCTAATGTTTGTCTTTTCTTTGATATAATTTACAAAGTCCACGCTTCTCTGAAAAATCATTCTTTCTACGATATTTTTAGCAGAATAAATATTTGATAGATTTAGCAAGCTGGGATTATATTTAGTGGCATCATCTCAAACCTGGCATTGTCAGAGTCTGGTTCGCTCCTTGTAAATCATTTCCAGTCTATTTCTGACATGTTTAGTCACCTCATATCAGTCACAAATTCATGGAGAGCCTACTGATACCCTGTTTATCCTATTTAAACAGAGAATGTTCTAGATGATATTCTGTAATATTTCCTATGTATATATTT
The DNA here is from genome assembly GCA_019740295.1 of Labeo calbasu. NCBI lineage: Eukaryota > Metazoa > Chordata > Actinopteri > Cypriniformes > Cyprinidae > Labeo > Labeo calbasu. Next base: position 4,183 of record JAHKKF010519919.1, on the reverse strand, counting down.
TTTTCTAATATTCATATTATGTAATAAAAAGCATTTAATGTATAAATTAACAGTTAATAATATATTAATTAATATTATTTTATTATTTTTGTCTATAAAACTATAAGGGGTTAAAGTTAGCTTTTTAGGGCTAAAAACAGAAAATTCTGCATTTAATGCAGCAGGAAGATAAACAGTGTGTTCTAACAACAATATGTCTCTATTGACAGTTTGTTTTTGTCTTTTGAGTGCATTTAACTTCTCCCACATTTAGCCTGTGCAAGGCCAAGATAAAGTAACACATCCTGGGGTTGGAAGGAATGCACTTGAACAAGTTGCCCTTGAGTCACACTTCATACATTCAGGGAAGTGTCTGAAGGTCACCGAGTTTCCATTCGCTTCCTCAATTAGCCGTTTCCTTAATGCTGCATGATCTTTCTTCATTTGTGCCGTACTGTATATGTGCTCTATAGATACCTATCCAGAAAAGAGCTCAAATTCCTTTGTAAATTAACATCCTAGACAGGTTTCCTATCTACATATTTCTTCATATGGGAACAGTAATTGGTATGCGCAAGCAATTTCAACATTTTTTGCCCGTGGCATGCAGTGTTGGCCCAGGGCCAAATGCTCTGGGCTTTCAAAGCAGTCACAGTGACTAAGCGTCTCTGTAAGAGGACCCTAGCCACTTGTCCAGGTCTGTAAGAATGCACATACCATACTGTACAAACTAGATATCTTGCACACTTGCACACACATACTGCAGGCCAGGATTCAGCCAGAGCACTCTGCTCATTTGTGAAACACGATCCTTCTTATCATTACGAGACAGTTCAGTTCATTCAATGGCCTTGTGCACTGTAAGGTGAGTGAGGTAATGCTCACAGTGACACAAAGACACACACACTATCTGGAAGTCTATACTGGAAACAATAACCTTTGTCTATTCAAATATCTGATAAAGAGGCAAATTGAGGCACACACACACAGTAAAGTTATGTGCAATATGTCTGAGGCTTACACTACCTTTTTACCTAGATGTATTGCAGTGTATGTCTTGCTCAGCAATTTTGCATTAAACAAAGCCATATTACTCCATCCAGAGCTATTTGTGGAATTCTGTTGCAAGCTTGCGACTCTGCTTTGCTAGTCATCACCTGATATCACACCACCACATACCAGTTTGATTATATTTTTTAAACTGTTTAAACAATTCCTTCATATTACTATAGTACATTGCACCCTGTTTTTTTTGGATTTTGTGTGCTAATCATTATTACATACTGTTTAAGATTAAATTGAAATAAAATATCATAAATAAGTGTAGGGTAGATGTCGTAGTATGGGTTTTATAAGTTAATCTCTAGGTTATGTTTCAAAAAATGTAACATTAGTTATTGCCAAGGAAACTGTTCATTTAAACATCATTGCTAACATTTTTGGGGCACTGGGGCATGTTGTCACTGTTTAAGGTGCTACTAAACAGGATTTGATATATATATTTACCATTTAAAATAACTTAAAATTTCATTTATTCCTGTGGTGTCAAACATGAATTTTTAGCATCATTACTGCAGTCACATGATCCTTCAGAAACCWTTCTAATATTGTGTTTTGTTGCTCAACAAAACATTTATTATTATTATTATTATTATGTTGAAAACAGTGGAGAAGATTTTTTCAGKTTTCTTTGATGAATAGAAAGTTCAGAAGAACAGCATTTATCTGAAATAGAAATCTTTTGTAACATTATAAATGTCTTTATCATCAGTTTTGATCAGTTTCAAAGCATACTTGCTATAAAAGTATTGATTTCTATCATTTCTTTACATTCACATTTCCAAAACAAATTTTCATAATAAGAATAATAATAATAAAATGTTTCTTGAACAGCAAATCAGCATATTAGAAGTTATTTTAAACAGTAAAAATATTTCAGAATTGTACTGTTTTCGCTATACTTTGGATCAAATAAATGCAGGATTGTTGAGCAAAAGAGAAGTAAAAAACACATTAAAATCTTACTGTTCAAAAACTTTTGGTAGTATTGCTTATCAAGAATATAATACTGAAAGAAAAAAAAATCACAAAAGACATTCTAATTCAATACATTTCTGAACCAAGTATTTAAAACCAACATGTAAAACCACTGTTAGACAAAACACATTTGTATATCGACTAAATCTAACTCATAATCTTTCGACAGGTTTTGTGACAACTAGCCCCGGTCTCTTTTTCCTCTGTTCCAACCATGGGAGAGTTTCTTTGAAACCACGCGTGAAAATATTACATAAACCCTTTATGTTCTGCTTGAGATAAGACTTGCCCGTCTATTATCGACTTTTACAGCTAATAGTTTGGCGATAACCTCGCATACGCAACCGCTGTTGACACTCTCGCTGTGTAACGTCTTCCTGTCTGATGCAGTGGGTGCACTTGTTGAGTTCAGCGCTATTTAAAGGGGAAGCAACATGGCACACGCTTTAGTCAAACAGGAATCTGTCGAGTGGGAGATGCAGAAGTCAGGAGACCAAAGCAAGACCTTTGTTTACACGAAGAAGAGGGGGTATGATGTTACACGCAATCCCCACTTCAACAAGGTAAAAAGATAATAACTTTTTAACGTTTTTTTAAAAAATAACATTTTGTGTTGACTGTTTGCTAATACGATAGCAGGGCAGTGGATATCAGTTTCGAGAGGAACTATATTTAGACTTAAAGGGCCACACACTTTCTTTGTCCGCAGTTGCTTTCTGTGTCAAAAGCAAGTCCGTTTGTAGTGTACAGGTGCTGTTGAAATGACGTGGGCCATGACGTGCCTCCTGAAGTGTTTCCTTTTAACATATACAGTCTACATTTACCAGCTTTAATATCCACAAGTTCTGTTATTAGACTCCACATTTCGCCATTCCTCAAAATAGAGAGTAATACAAGACCTGTTATCTTTATTTTTATAATCTTTTGGTAAGATCAACAGCAGCCTCTGTCCAAGGTGCTGACCAGTTGTTGCTATGGCATCACCTCAAGAACTCAAGAACACTGATGCTGCAGAGTCAAAATATTTGTTTGCTTGTATGCTCGTGATATATTTCAAATATATACTGAATTAAAAACTAAAAAACTACATTTTAGTTAAAATATTCACTCTTTGGAGCATGAAGTGCATTGTTGTCAAGTGTTGGAATAATTATGTAATTTGTTAGTAAAAAAAAAAAAAAAGTTGTAAGACTTGCTAGTTCAGTGCTAACTTATAGTGTTACAGTACAGACCATTGTCTCTTTTTATTAACCTTGTCTGGTAACTAAAAGAAATGCTTTTTGACACTTACTCCAGTGAGTGAAATAACAAATTCTTGCACTTTTTTTCATTCTGACCTTGAATGAAAACATTACTGACCTTGGCCAATTGATTAATGTATTTATTGCATATAGTTTAGCTTTTGCTCTTCATTCAGTGTGATGAAGTCCAAACTTCCCAAACAATAGTGAACGGAAGAAGAGTAAACAAGTGCTTGGCATGATTCACTATGTTTTTAATTTTTAATCTGTTACCATACTACCAGTTGTTTGAGAAACATTTAAAGCGGTAGATCAATGTTTGCCCTTTGGACTTTTTATTTAGTTCTTCTCTTTTTATTTATTTATTTAATCAGACATTTCACCTTTGGACCAAAAATGTAGTAACTGATATAAATCATTAACTGGAACAATTCTTGCTGCTACGTTTAAAATCAAATCATAGTTCTTGTAAATAATGCACACAACATCATAAAATTGGTTGGCTAGCATACACTACCAGTCAAAAGTTTTTGAACAGTGAGATTTTCAGTGTTTTTTAAAGAGGACACTTCTGCTCACCAAGCCTGCATTTATTTGATCAAAAGTACAGCGAAATAGTAAAATTGTAAAATATTTTTTTACTTTTTAAAATAACTGTTTTCTATTAATATATTTTAAAATGTAATTTATTCCTGTGATTCAAAGCTGAATTTTTAGCATCATTACTCCAGTCACATGATCCTTTAGAAATCATTCTAATATTCTTATTTGCTGCTCAAAAAACATCAATTTAAAGTAAATTAAAATAATTATACTCACTCCAAGCTTTTGAATGGTATAGTGTGTAATGTTACAAAAGCTTTTTATTTCAAATAAATGATCTTTGGATCTTTCTATTTATCAAAGAATCCTGAAAAATATATGCT
>JAHKKF010519916.1:8737-20754 GCA_019740295.1 Labeo calbasu | reverse complement strand
ATGAGTAGACTTGAGATATGGCTGTATATAGGCAGGTCGAGTGCTGTAGGTAATCACAGCATGCCGATATACAGCCATATCTCACATCTATGATTGTGATATTACGTTTATACAACAGTTCAACGGCACGAGTATGTAAATACATAAAAAAATTAACAATGGAGTGTGTTTAAATGCCACCTTTTGTGCAGAACTACTTCTTTGTAACTCTAATATCACACTCTTATCAGCCAATCAGATTGGAGGACCAGAAAGAACTGTTGTCTGTATATATATATATATATATATATATATATATATATATATATGAAAAGAGTTCCAATGCAAAAGCCTCTAAAACTAAACTGTCATGACTTGAATCCACTTTCAGTCTAATACAAGCAAACCAAACAATCTTAACACTATAAAACAAAGAGAAAAGCATTGTATATAGAGTTACAAACTTTTCAGAGCTATGTACTGTATAAAAAAGAGAGACAATTTAGGACATTTAGGACAAACCAATTCTCTAGAATTAACGGACCTCCCAGCATTACTAGACAGATTGACTACAATAATTCACTTTTAAATCACTACATACAAGAAGAGGGCTGTATAGAGCTGCTCAACAATACATATGAGGAGGACAGTTTCAAACTGATTCACTAGCATCAATAGGACTTTTGGGAGCTACATTTAAGAGAACTGTTTAGGACTAGGCTGTTTTCTAGACTGAACTTGACTTTCCAATACAAAGAGGACCATTTAGAACGAACTCAGTCAAACTTTGCAGCATTACATTTAAAGTTACATGCGCAATACAACATTACATAAAAATACAAACAGCATTTGGTTGCTTTGAAAATAGCTTGTTACTGGAAAAGTTTTTACACTATTGAAAAATATAGTAAAGTTACTAAAGTAATTTAGCACACTGTGACAGACAAATTACACTCGTCATGTAAAACAAACCTAAGAGTAGGTCTATGTTTTTGGTTGGTTTGGTTTCCTCACTTTTTTTTTTTTTTTTTGGATTGTACAAGATGTGCCCACAAGAGAAAAATTACAGCACACAAACCACAAAACACACACCTTGCAGTTTGAGATTCAGGTGTCAGGCCCTGTGAACGTACACAAAAAGCTTAAAGCTCTGACTTTGCCCAAGGCACCTGAGGCTGTTTATGCTGAAGTGAGCTATCAGGGCAGAGTTCATCCTTCCACAGAAATGCCTGAAAGCCGCATGCCAGAAGTGTTCAATAATGAACACACTGTGGGTTGTAGCACCACATTTTAGTCTTTACCGCTTACTATTTCAGTCTCTGCAAAATGTCAGTCAGGCCGCTCGCAGACGGGGTTGTTTCTTGATGCGCATCTAAGAATAAACAAATAAAAATGCAATAATCAAATCGCCGAGCTCCCGCCCACCTTTAAACACTCTTTTCCGACTTTCAACAACAAGTTGACGTGCTCCGCAGCGAAGCACATATCTGTGGCACAATACATCCGCAATATATGGGAAATGTCATGTCGCTTGGAAAAAAAACGAGGGAGGATAAAAGGAAGTCGGAGAGTTTTGTGCTCCTCTGAAAGCAGAACCCACCGGAGCTGGTTTGTTCTCAGCTCAGGTGGGAGTGAATTGCCAAACCGCCGAATAAAGGCTCTATCTGCCATTGACAGGCGTGATAGAATACTGCTGAGTGTCTCACCTCCAAATGGTGTCGGCTCACGCCTTTTATCCGACACTGTTAGCATGGTGAGATTTACACATACGGAGCAGCGCTCCTTAAAGATTCTCTATGAAACAGATGGAGCCAGACTGCCCTTGGTCTCCCAGCCTTCCTCTTTGAGGTCTCCCAACTCGCTTTAATCATATCCAGCTCTAGATCAAATGGTGCACATGGATCGCAACAACTAAGTCTCACTGTAAAGCGCTGGCAGAGCGTCAGGACCACGATCCTCATTAGAGTAACTAATACTCGGGAATGATTCCTATATTCCTCCCTGGCGCTGAACGTATTTGCGCTGCTTTGTAAAGAGCAAAGATGTTCACTGCGTTGCATAAGCCTGGCAAACCACACATGTGATATATAGCATGTGTAATGTCAAATTTAGAAAACGTTGATGCTTCTGTCGCTACTACAGGGAATCGCACAGGCTTTGGCCTGCAGCAGACAACTGAGAGGGAGAGACACGTGGGAGAATGTCGCAACTTAATATTCTGCGCGAGAAATGCTCTCTACATCACGGCCACAGAGGGATTTTACAAATCAAGCCCACTTTCTTGCATTCTAAACAGTGCTAAGGATCTGTTAAAGCATCTATCAATGTAATATGAGGTTAATGAGGTTTCTGTATTCCAAAGACATTATAAATATCTGCCTCATCATTCAAAGCAAGGCAGCGCGTAGAGCTGCATTCTGATATCCACGCTAGCAACTTTAAATTCAGTTGTGCCAAATACCCAGGGGACCTCCTCCTAAAGTCTTTGGAGGAATGAGCAAGATTCTGCAATGTTAAAATGTAATGATATAAAGGCGGCGATTTACTTCATCCCATCATGCTATAGAGAGTGTGACCCAGTTTTAGATATTTAAATGGGGATTTGATATGAAGGGGCATATTAATTGGAACAGATGCCTTCTCAATTATTAACATCTCACACAGTACGCTTGTATGAGCTAAATCTACTCGTTGTACGTCTCATTCTATGCTCAAGACGAGGTCTTAATCAAGGTCCAAGCTGATAACATCCTATTAAATGGTAATGTGAGCAGAGGAATGTTTTCCATTGAACTTCCTATTGACGGTCCCGCTGGCTGCAGACGATCAAGAGAAGCCTACAGCATTGCAGTTTTAAAAAAAACATCACTACATGGAGGAGTGGAGAACAGCTATAGGGAACTCATTGCATAAGCTAAAAAGGGAGTTGTTTAGGCAAAACTTTTTTTACACCAAAAATGAAATGAATAGAGATAGATAGATAGATAGATAGATAGATAGATAGATAGATAGATAGATAGATAGATAGATAGCCCAGGAAGGTAGTAAGGACATTGATAAAATAGTCTATAGCTATGTTTCCAACAACTTGTTTTTACACACATTTTGAAGTATGGCATCAGAAACGAGTGACGGAAACGCATTCGAATAAAAAGTTTAAGGTGGTTTTTGACTTGTGCGAAAAAGGGTTAATGCGAATAATGGGAGATGCCAAACAAATTCCTCCATACGCATCAAAAAAGTCATGTGACTTTGCTCCACAGCATCTCCACAGCTGAAATGTGGTTATGGTCATTCTGAAATACCTGAGCAAAGTCTGTCGTCAAAGTTTTTTTGTATAATTGTCTTCCAGAACTGTCTTATAAGACTGCGTTCCCAAACAGCAGGCATCCACCTCTGAAAGAAATGATCACATTTATTGTTTTCGAGGCGCAAGTAATTTATTGTATATGAAAATTACTATATTCAGTGGCTTCTCCTACTTTTCTTAGTAATATATAGTGTCAGTTTATCAGGAAGTGACGATTTCATTCTCTTTGACTTGTTGGATGGAAACGGTGCATATTCGCAAATGTTTTATGCAGTATTCCAATTTCTGTGCATAAGTTAAATTCGCAACTTTGGATGGACACCCGGCTTATGCGACATCAGTGCTTCGACTGTAATGTTATGAAGCTATGAGAACACTTTTTTTCACCATAAACTGCTCATGTCTTAGGTCATCAAGATGTCTTCTCACAACATTTTCTACAACCCAGACATACCACAGTGTTTCACTCTGCTGTCACCATTATGATGACAGTGGAGAGCAAAGGGAACACCACTGTTTTATTGCCAAATGTCTGTAAAATGCAACTTCACTATTATTTCTAACAACACATTACATCCAATATCACTGCCGGGATCATGCCCATAGCCTGAGCGGGTAACTGCTGTCTTTATGTCTCCATTGCCCCTGGAAGTTTAACACACAGGCGACTTCATAAAAAAGAAACATTGCAAAGTTTGCAAACTTACAGGTAGAGGAGAGCCAGAATCCATCATTATCTGAAAACAAAAACGCTGCCCTTCAGCCACATACCAGACGTGCTCCTGGTAGTGATGCAAAACAACATATGGACGTGTCCACGAAATCTAAACCCAACACAATGCTTCCTCTTGACCTCTGAGCCCAAGCCCGCTGATCCTTTCCCAAATCAAACTGCTCGACCTCTTCCACTCTGACTGTTTCTCTGTGATTCACGAGCTCCCGCGTTTGAAAGGAAACGCATTGGCATGTTGTCCGTATATCAGAGTCCTACTCCGGGGCTGAGTGGCAGGGTGGTAAATTTCCTTTATGTTGTCATTACTTACAGTGAAGAGCTTCTCGTATCAGCCGCACCAGCTGCGTGTGAGTTACTGCCATAGATCAAAATCCATGACTTCTTCTTGGGGCCGAAATAACCGGCATAATAACATGTTAAAGCAAGGCAAGACCGCCCAACAAAGAGTGCTCCACCTAGATGCTATTACTTATTGTCTCTTGAGTCTGGATGTCCTTGAGACAGAGTGTTTATCACCTAGCCTTGGATAGATCCTCATAAAAACATATGGCAGAACGCATTAAAGTGTCACTGAAAATGTACCTAAAGTGGTCTGTCTCTAAAGAGGGTCACTAGCAAATCAACAAACACCAAAAGTGGCTTTTTTGTAACAACCAAGACTTTGTAGCTTGCTCTTAAAGAAACTTTCTTTCTATTCATGACTTTACAACTTTTTAATTTTTGTACAATAAAACTTAATGATTCTTTAAAGGGAGAGTTCACCCCAAAAATTAAAATTCTGTCATTAATTACTCACCCTCATGTCGTTCCGAACCCGTAAGACCTTCGTTCATCTTCGGAACACAGATTAAGATATTTTGGATGAAATCCAAGAGCTTTCTCACCCAGACAGCAACGCAACTACCACGTTCAAGGCTCAGAAAGGCAGTAAGTTTGTGTTCCGAAGATGAACGAAGGTCCTACAGGTTTGGAACGACATGAGGGCGAGTAATTAATGACAGAACTTTCATTTTTGGGTGAACCATCCCTTTAAGAACAAGGAATTTAGGCACGGTACCTTTGAACATTTAAAAGGCTGTTCATTTCCAATATTGTGACAAAACGCCTGGCGTGAATTCCCCCTCCCAGCACTCAACCTTCCTTCTAGCACCTCTCATACCCCCCGTCCATGTCCGATTTCCCACTGTGTGCTCTCCTCATTCTTTCCTCTCACTCCTTCCATTTCCTCTCCTTGTTCTTACAATGAGGACTCTTATCATTTGCAGTTTGGCTCCCACTGAGAGTGTGAAGGTCAGGTAGATATAAACGTCTCACATTTTCCCCACACAACCCTGCAGGACTCAGGTGGGTGTTTCTACCCCATGGAGGGGTTATTCTAGGTACGGTCTGAACAAAATAAGCCAATAATACCAAATTTAAAAATGTGGCATAGGTTAATGGCTATTTTTGTGTTTGAAATATACACTTACATTTTGTGCGTGCATAACTAGTCTGAAAAGTGTTGACTGGACTGCTAAGAATTAGTTAAAATTAAATATCAAGATGGAATAGAAGCCTACAAATACAACGGAGATTAAAAATAAGCTGTAAAACTAAACATCCTTACTACCTTTCTGGGCCTTGAATATGTCAGTTGCGTTGCTGACCTATGCAAGGTCAGAAAGCTCTTGGATTTCATCAAAAATGTCTTAATTTGTGTTCTGAAGATGAAAGAAGGTATTATGGGTTTGGAACAACATGAGGGTGAGTAATTAATGACAGAATTTTCATTTTTGGGTGAATTATCCCTTTAAAGAGCAAGTAAACACGTTGTACACTTAACAGCACTACCAAATTGTACATCTGTACATCCTTTTAAGAGAAGAGAATGATGTTTAAACCAGGACATGATTATGCTGTGATCACATCTCATTTCATGTAAACCACATTCCCACGAAAAGGTCAGAGAGGCAGTCTCTCTAATATCTGTTTTGATCTGCCTCATTCTTTGATTCATAGAGAAGAGGAGATTTTGCAAGTAATCCACGATCAAAAGGGATCTAAGCGATTGGTATTACTGGGTAATACAAATATGAGGTGGGATTTAGTCTGTGTATTTGTGTGTTTTCGTACTGCGCAGACTCTCTGTGTGACAAGCCATGAAAAGCAGAGTTTGAGTATAATAGAGATATTCCACAAATATCAGCGGTTTGCAGAGATCCGATCTCTCCTTAATCTTCTCCCTATCTGGAAGCTTGTCAATACAAAACAGTTTTGCCGTTAGACAGCGAGCACAAACCGCTTTTCAATTATGCAGCAACCTCTGGAGCTTCAGGATCTGCGATACGAGGAGCTAATCCTTAAAACTCTTTAGCCACTTGACCATCGTTTGTTCCTTCAAAAAGACAGAGGCCGGTACGATTGGTCTATGATAAAAAATTCACTACCCGTTTACTCGAAAAATCTCTCGTCATGCATTATGTAGGACAGTGAGATTTCCACGCCTGGAGCCTCTCACCATGTCGCCAAGGCTGAGAAGAGAGCATCTGCTGCTGGGAAACTGCTGGCTACAGCCGCTGGAAAACTCTTCGCCCCAGTGCTCCTCATTAACCTTCAACAACTCTTATACACTCGGAGGAGCGAGATCAGACGAAGGCTGAGGAAATCTCCCAAAATTGACTGATTGGGTTTTAGAAGCAGATATAAGAGAATCGGTCGAAGACCGAGGTCTAAATACAACACGGGCATCAGAAGTCAAGACGTTCGTGATAAATAAATAAGCGCCATTTCGAGCAGGACATGAATATCCTTTTCCTGAGGTTAGAAGAAAAGACCAATGAGATTCAGCGAGGTCACCATAGAGGCACTCGAATGCGAATTTCCATCCGAGGGAGCGTATCTTGAGGGCGGGAACATGTTTTCAACGTGGCTGAATTTAAGTTCTCTCAACAGTGCGACCCAGGTGTCTTCCACCCCCTCCTGTTTGTCATTTCACAATCCCACACAGTAACCTCTGTCGGAGAGCTCAGTTTGGCCTAACAGCGAAATAAGAAACATGAAAAACTCTCGACCAAAGCGCATATATGAAAACACCTCCTCTGATGTGGAGGTATTACATGTTTTCTCATTTTTCATTTATGAAAGTCTTGGCTTTCATACCAATGAGATATGAGGTGGGCATGGGGGAGGACAACAGGAAATCATTCCACGGGGAGGAGAAAATATGAGCCGGGACTGGAGCTACAGCCTTTTGTAGTATTATGAAATATGTTAATCCAAGACGAGAACACACATACATATATATGAGGGTTTTGCATCATTCAGAATTGAATTAAGAACGGCATTTAAAGTCTGAATTCCTTATGGCTGCCCCCTAATAGTCGATTAACCGTAGATGAGAAGAGGCTTGATCGAACCAAATTTTATTGGTCGCTTTATCGCAGAAGAAAAAATTCCACAGGAAGTGGCAAAGTCACACAGTCAATGAACAGACTGTTAATGGCTGGTCTATGTGATAATAAAATACATCGGGCAGGACATCCAAACACTCACCTATTATTCACCGACCTCAAATATGGCTTTTCATCTGAAAGATGCTTTACACGGCCCCTCAATCTAATGTTAACCTAGAAAAATGTGCTATTCATGTGCCTGTGTGGAGTGTGGAAGCTGTGTTAAAAGTAACACATCTTTCAAATCTGTACAGACTCTATGTTTATTTGTGTGCACAACAACAAAACGTTGTACTTTTGTAAAATAATTAAAGCAAACACTTTCTGCCATATCTGCATGTGAACTTCAGCATGAAACTTCGAAACTCTTGGTATACTTGACATGAAAAATATATCTTTAGACAGTATAATGTCTACTTTTAAATGAACCAATTTAAATAAAAACAAATATTCTCCGATTATGGAATCCATATGAAACAAGCATACAGGCTGACGAGCCAGTGTCGCCGACTTCATCTCTTAAGCCGAAAACAAAGAAGCACTAGTTTATCAATAAATCATTAAAACATTAAAACAGTCTCCCTGTTGTTTTTCCCAGATACATTCAGAATTATTATATCTGCTGGTGCACAGTGGCAAGCTTTTTTTGCGTGCACTTGAGAACTTAGGCTATGTAGGCAATTAAAGGCTTTTTATTATTATTTTTATGGTTTATAAAAAAACGTGCGACTAATAGTCAACTAATGCTTAAAATGAACGACTACTAGTCGACCAGAAAAATCTTTAGTCGAGGAAGTCCTAGAAATCGTTTATTTGAATTTGAGGTAAACTGTAGCTTGATTTTGCTTAGAAGGAAGAATTCAAATGTCAAATTCAAATTAACATTCAGTGAAATTAACTGCAATTTTGAATTAGTTTGTCAATACAAAAAAGCACTTAATTTCCCAGAATGCATTATCTGTGTCAAATTACTTTGAATTGTAATTCTGTAAATTTTCTTCCTCTTATTCCAATTAAACTTCCTGTTCAGTTCATATTAGGGATAGTGCACCCAAAAATGAAAATTCTGTCATTAATTACTCACCCTCACCTCGTTCCAGTTTAACAATTTTCCTACTGTGTTTCTGTGCCTTGACTGTGGACCCTTCCTGTCTCTGGAGCCTCAGAAAGCACTCGAATTTCATCAAAACTATCTTAATTTGTGTTGCGAAGATGATTGAAGGTCTTACGGGTTTGGAACGACATAAGGGTGAGTAATTAATGACAGAATTTTCTTTTTTGGGTGAACTATCACTTTAAGACTGCATATAAAACACAAACACACTGCAAAATGTCTTTTATTATACACAAACACACACGCAAACACATATTTATATAGCCTACACACACTCACATGCATACACACACAGACATTATTTCATCATCAAAGAGATATTGATTTAAAAAGATAAATTCACACGAGAAGCGAAACTGCAGAACCAAAACATGCAAAGCTTGAAACATATTGAAAAGTGGAAGAAGATGAAGTGCATCTTGTTTTGTTTTTCCATGTTTCAAGCATAATCCTCACTAAATTAAGTATGGCTTAGTACGAATGTTTAGATGCTGTCCTGGAAAACAAGAAAAGAATATGATTGTTTTTGCTCAAGACGGCGATGTAATTTATGTGAAAGACCAGACTCTCACGATATTAAAAGGCATTTTCATAGCTTTAAATTAGAACTCACTGCACTCTTCTGCGATTCTTCAAATCTCAACCACAGTTTGCCTCTCCGTTTGGATTATATAACGTATATCAATATGCACTGTCTGTGTATGCACACCTAAAAATAAAACACTGTGCACAATCACATGCCTCTTTATATCGCAACCTATAAAATATCTGCGTAAACATTCTGTCTCTTCCCTTCGAGGCGTATCGCTCTATACGCGCCGACTTCTTGGGAGGAAGTCAAGAATATCCACTTTGGTTCAGCTACTCGGCTGAAATTGCTTTTTATGATGGTGTGGCAGGCAGTGAATCTTTTTTATATGTTTTCTATAAGATATGCAAATGAAGTCTGAGGACAGTAGGATGCCGCTACTCTGTCTTAAAGGAAGCGTGGGGGATGTCCTCAGCCACGGCACAGCAATTTCACACCTGTCATTTACAACACGGTCACTCTAGAGAACCGTAAGACCCCGGGAGAAACTCTTCAAAGGAACTTCCTGTTCCTCCGCTGCTCTACCAGCAGGTAGATTCGACACATGGCACTTTAATTTCACCCTCTGAGTGATTTTCAATCAGCGTTGCGATGCGAAATGCGATGAGCAGATATTCATAACAGCAAGTCTAGGAAACAAACACGCAGAGACCTTTGGAATTACATTTCACGTCGTGACTCATTCTCCATTTCCTAGTTTTCAACATGAATATTCTAATTAACCCTGAAAACACGTTAAACTTATGATCACTTGACCTTCAGCGGCTCTCCAAGAGAAACTCATTATTCATTCTGCAACAGTCGTGATTAAAATCAAAGCGAATATGACGACCGGTCGTGCCGGCCAGACGTGCGGTGACACGCTAGGACAATTAAAGAACTACGCCCTACAAATTAACATTCAACTGTGACAAACCAATAAGCGAATGTTGTAAAGTCAACCGTTTATGTTATTGGATTTACAGCAGAGCTGCAGATAACTGCCATTTTACAACTGCAGTAAATAAAGAACTAAATGCAAAAATCTACAAGCATAAATGTCATTAACTACAGTCCCGGGCATCCGACAATAAAATCCCTAATTATACATCAACACCGTGATGATATTTCGGTCACGAAAACAAATAAAGGCTGATGGCTGCAACAAAACCAGTTTTAAAAAATGAGAAAACGTCTTATGAAACGCATTCTAATGCATCAGTGCGTCCACCTGAATCGTTCGAAATATGATGCCATTTAAGGAGTTGTGATTTTCATTAATACCAAGGTTGTGCTCCAAAGCGATTCCTTCACAAAAGACCTTCCGAGGTGCTCAAGGACACTATAAGCAGCATATTTTCAGACAAAACTGCATTTGCATCACAAAAGGAGAGGATCTAAGCGGCATCCTCCTTATGATGAGTGAAAGAAAGCACAGAGAAATCTTTCCCCGTGGCTGGGGCTCGCAGTCGATGCACTGCCACCTACACGCCAACGCTCAATCCACATTAGCATTGCTCATGCCGCAACAACGTCCTTGCGTTCCTCTGACCAGAATAGAATTCAATACAATTCCACCAAGCTTTCGGCACCTACTCAGGACGGAAAGAGAGACAAGTGTGGGAGGGTTAAAATCAGCACACGTGAATGCAGACGTGATATTAAGCACTAGATCTTATTCTTGAGTTTCTCGTCACATAATGCAAAGCCATTACACATGAATACAAAGTATATGCTATACAACGCTATTCCTCGCAAAGCAGTTGAGCCTCTCTGGATCAATAGAGTAATCTGCTCCCCTTTTGTTCCTATGCCAAGGCTTTAATCAAATGAAGCAGAGCTAGACTGGCACAGCGCTGGTGTAAATCTGCGGTCCTCGTGTAGCTTTGCTGTAGGGCAGCAGTGAGCGACAGAGAGCACGCTAGAGGTCACGGCTCAACGGCGTCTCGGGTGAATCAAAGTACACGAGGTTGGGAGAGCCGGACCTGAGCTTCACGCAGGCGCGGGGGGGGGGGGGGGNCAGGCGCGGGGGGGGGGCTGAGGTGAGCCCTCGGGGTGACAGCTGCGAGATAATCGCCAGAGTTTTGTTTCTCTCAGAATCAGCTTAACGCACATACACACATCTTATGGTGGAAATCTCTTGTGATATGCGGCAGCGGTGCCAAAGTTTGTATATTCAGCAACAGTCTGTGAAGGATAAATTGTGATTTCTGCATGTGTTTGGTAAGGGGACAACCGACAAAGCCTGAACCTGACCCTGGACCACAAAGACAGCCATAAGGGTCAGTTTTTTGAAACTGAGATTTATACATCATCCGAAAGCTGAATAAATAAGCATTCCATTCATGATGTATGGTTTGTTAAGATAGGATAATATTTGGCCAAGATACAACTATTTGAAAATCTGGAAACTGAGAGTGCAAAAAAATATCTAAATCACCTTTAAAGTTGTCCAAATAAAGTACTTAGCAAGGCATATTACTAATCAAAAATTAAGTTTTGATACATTTACGGTAGGAAATCTACAGAACATTATCATGGAACATGATCTTTACTTAATATCTTAGTATTTTTTAGTTATTTTAGTACTTAGTATTTCTTAGTACTTTTCACGATAATTTTGACCCATACGATGTATTTTTGGCTATTGCCACAAATATACCCGTGCTACTTATGACTGGTTTTATGGTCCAGGGTCACATATTTGTTTTTCAGGGCCAACCAATATTTTGAACTGATATTTATGTCTGGTGTAAAAGTGAAAATTAATGTCAAAATGATTAATACACTGTAAAAAATAAAAAACACAATTTGTTGAGTCAGCTTAAAATAATTTGTTACCCTGCTGCCTTAAAATGTTAAGTTCAGTCAACTAAAATAAG
>JAHKKF010519910.1:0-11726 GCA_019740295.1 Labeo calbasu | reverse complement strand
AAAATGCACCTAATGATCAGCGTATGTCTAGGAATATTTATTACATCTATGAGGACTTCCTATCATTAATGAAAAATAAATTAAAGCTAAATAGTAATGTTAATTGTAATTGTTTATTTATTTATTTTTATTTTTAACTTATAAGAATGACAAAAGCACATGAAAATCCATAAAATTACAGTTAAAATATTAATTCAAAATATGAATAAATACTATAATAATATATAAATAATTCTAAAATAACACTGCTTCCTGTTGACTTGAATGCGTTTTTTGTATATCAGCCGATGGATAAACCTTTCAGTAATGTTGAACCCAGAAGAATAGGTAGGTCAGATCATAATCATATAATAGTAGCAAATGAAAAGCTGCGTATGACATGATAGACATAAATCTCTGTTCTGCTTTGAAACAGGAAATAAAACAATGAAAACCATTTATGACATAACTGATAACCTTTAGTGCAACCTTTAGGGCTTTCACTTCTATTTGCATGTAAATGTCTGTAAGTGTTTGAAGTAAAGATCTCAGTCGTGTGGGAATAAGGCAAGGTGGACGTTCACGCGCATACACACACTCGCATACACATATCTGTCATAGTCACATTTGGACACACTGATCGGACGTCTCAGCTGTCCCGCTCGGGTGTGGCCACTGTAATAGTGAAGGGATATCAACCCGTTGACTTTTAGGGAGTCATGGATCCTATTAAAGGAGAGACGCTGTTAAAAGTCCAGCAGTTACGGGTAAGTTAAAGCGAATCTGAGTATGTGTGTGCTTGTATTTGGTGCCCTATATGCTTTGATATGAAGTTATAGTAGAGACATTGTTTAGTACTGATTATACTGACTGGTTGAAGCTTTATAAGAAGGTGTTTCAAAAAGATTCAAAAGTGAAATGTGATATTTATCCTGGAGACAATTATGCATATACTATACACAAGCTGATTTCCATAAAGAAGTGTAACACTGTGCTTTCAACATATTGCTCTTTGAGAATCCTGTAAATTTGATTTAACCAATGGTTTCAGTTTGGGGGCGGGACTATCTGTTTGTCTGACCAATGGAAAACAGGGGCCGTGTATATAGGGAAACCAGTTTGAAAACAGTCACTGTTTTTGCAAGTTCAGTTTGGTGAACCTGAATTACATGCTAAATACACTAAAAATCGTTGTAGAAGCAATTTTTATTCAGAAAATGCTAGTATATTTCATATGTAATTACACATAAATAACACACTGAAGTAAACAAGAACAATTTTCTTGTAAAATCTACTCCAGGTCATTTTTAAATTTAGTCCTAATATTTAATAATACTTTGTACTGATATGCACTAACATTTAAAAGTATGTAATATTTGATACGTTTTTTATTAGAAATTAATACAGTTTTGTATGAGCATAACACACTTAAAGCTCATTTAAATAGTTTTTGTCAATGTCAAATCAACATTGTGTTTTAAGTGAATTTAAAATTCAACATTATAATGTACATATAATGACTTTTGAATAAGAAAAAAACATCTGACAAGAAAAAACACTGATAAGAAAGTTTTACACTATAAAAATGACATCAAAGTTGTAAATAAAGCAAAGATTTGAGTACATTTAATAAAAATAAATACAATTTCAGTCTTTCTATTTCCAACTTTTTGTGTTTTTGTTTAATTCAACATGTCTCTTGCTGTTTCTTAGAATTATTTGTATATTTTACCAGCAATTTTTAAATGAAATGTTTTATTTTTCAAAATAGGAAGTCTCAAATATGACTCTAAATGTGTTACATTTTAACAGTGATCTAAAAAGTAATCTTAAATAAATATTGTGCATCTTTAAGTGTTTTATTTACAACTAAAAATAATATATAACAATAAATAACTTTCAATAATAAATACATTTAAAGACGTGGAGGTTGAGATGTACTAATATTTAAATTTTGTGCAAATCTTTATTATTTTTATTATTATTATTTTTATTAAAAATTAATACAGTTTTGTATAAGCACAACACACTAAAAGCTAATTTGAATAGTTTTTGTCAATGTCAAATCAATGTCTTTAGGTGAATTTAGCCATTACAGCATTATAATGTATAGTATAAAATTTGAATATCTTTATTTTGACAAAAAACATTAATTAAAAATTTTAAGTTGTAAACAAAGTATATTTTACATAATAATAAATACATAATAAATACAATTTCAGTTATTGTACCTCAATTTTTCCTTAAATTCAGTGTGTTACCTGCTGTTTCTTTGTAATTATTTGAAAAAATTACTAGCCATTTTTGAATTTAATTTTTAAAGATAAATCCTTTTTCAGTGTAGGAAAGCTTATTTAAAAAATATGGCTTTAAAGTGTTAAATTTTTGTTGTACTGCAGAAAGTAATCTAAAAAAAGTAATCTAAAGTAATCTAAAAAGTAATCTAAAATAAATATTGTGCATCTTTGAGTGAAAGTAATAACGTGTTTGTGTAAAGGTGCAGAAGTGCAGGACTTTTGTGTGTGTGTGAGCATGAAATATGAAGAAAATGAGAAAGGTTCGGTGTAGCGATCAAGTTGTTTAACTGTAGCCACATGCTGGTGTGTTAGACATCTAGCAGACGAATGAAACACGGTCAGACGTGCACACGGAGGTTAAATTTGTCCCGTATGGTGGACGTTTGCATCATCTGGATGTCAAGTTTCTGCTCAACCCAGACGATTGTTTCTGAAGACCGAAGATGAAAAGATTCCCTGCTGCTTAACGCGAACTGCAAATAGACTGCGAGACTGGGACAGGCCTTCCCCTTCCATAAAAAAACACACACACACCAGAGCCCAACCCAGGCCACCGGCCTCTGGAATGACAAGCAAATGTGCACTAACTCACACACACACACTGTCCCGCTGCTGGGGTCACGTTCTGCCCTGTAACTGGAGCCAACATCTTTCCTGCTGCATGTGTGTATGTTTTTTGTGTAAAGTGTGTGTCTATGGTCATGCAGACAACTTAAAAATAGTGTGTGTGAGTGTTTTTAAATGAGAACAGGAGAAAATTACCAAGCAAAAGTGGGAAATAATTAGACATAGTCCCATAATGCATTGCAGAGCTGTGCTAGAAGCAGCGAGTTTTCACCCGGGAAGTGTGCACCTGAAGTAGGTCACCTGATCTGAGAAACGCACCATGCTTTGGTGATGTTTTGTCAGATGCATATAAAACCTGAAACTTTTAAACTCACTCTTTATTCTGAAATTGAAATTCTAAACAGTTATTTGAAAATCATGTGATTTAGTGGACCACAAAAGGAGATGTTTTGAGGAATGTTCTTGCACCTGTTTTTAATAGTGTAGTGTTATTTTACTATTTACTATAGTATTTATTCATATTTTGATGTTTTCAGTTTTCATTTTAATTTTAGATTTTTTTTAGTAAATTTATGTTTTTTGTCTTTAGTTTTGTATTTAAATAAAATAAGTTTAAGTACTAAAATGACTAAAATTAAAATACAAATAACTACATTTCTAAAACTGAAATAATTTATTTTCAGCTAAATTTATTTTTTAAATTAGTTACGCTGTTTTCCAGGTAATATTTATATTTTATTTCAGCTTTATTTCAATTAATTATTTTTAATAGTTTTAGTTTTAGTTAACAACAACACTGATACAATGAAAGTGGATGGGGACTGGGACTGTTGGACTCCAAAACTGACAAAAGCACACTATAAAAATATAAAAAAAATACTCTATGTGACTAAATGTGTATATGTGACCTTGGATCGCAAAACCAGTCTTAAGTAGCACGGCTATATTTGTCGCAATAGCCAAAAATACATTGGTTGTATGGGTCAAAATTATTAATTTTTCTTTTATTATTAGGATATAAAGTAAAAATCATGTTCCATGAATCATGTCCTACCATAAATATATCAAAATAAATTTTTGATTATTAATATGCATTCCTAAGAACTTCATTTGGACAACTTTAAAGGTGATTTTCTCAATATTTAGACTTTTTGCACCGTTAGATTCCAGATTTTCAAATTGTTGTATCTCAGCCAAATATTGACCTATCCTAACAAACATCAGCATTCAGATGATGTCTAAATCTCAATTTCAAAAAACTGCCCCTGATGGCTGTTTTTTGGTCCAGATCGTACATATAAGTTGTGTTTAGGGTGCTTTTATATTGCTTTTTGTCACTTTTGGAGCTCAACAGTACCAGTCCCCATCCACTTTCACTATATTGAAAAGAGTTGCATGAACATTCTATAAAGTCGTCTTCTATTTTCTATGTAAAAAACAAACATCATACAGGTTTTAAATGACATAATAATGTAAATGAAGACTGAGGTGAATTTTCATCTTTTTGGGGAACCGTCACTTTAAATGTGAGTTTCAGCTGTTGAATACTGCAAATATTCCATTTACTCCTCAGCTATTAATGCTGTTCTGTCCGTGATGACATTTAGCCCAAAATTAGACTTGTTTGTCTACAAATTTGTGTATATATATAAGTTGTGAAGCCATATGATAACTTTTATATGAGAAACTGATTCACAGAAAGTCACTATTTGCTGAAATCTCATATGAGATTATGTTCAAATCTAATGTATCAAGGCAAATCACGTGAGATTTAATGCCAATGAAGTGAAACATCAATAAATCTTGTTCGTTTTTTTTTTTGAAACATGGAAAGACACATGTGAGTTGTATGTACAACATTTAGGGTGCTTTTATATTGCTTTTTGTCCTTTTTGGAGCTCAACAGTACCAGTCCCCATCCACTTTCATTATATTAAAAAGAGTTGCATCACATTCTTTAAAAAGTCAGCTTCTATGTTCTATGTAAAAAACAAACATCATACAGGTTTTAAATGACATAATGACGTAAATGAAGACTGAGGTGAATTTTCATCTTTTTGGGGAACCGTCCCTTTAAATGTAAGTTTCAGCTGTTGAATACTGAAAATGTTCCATTTACACCTCAGCTATTAATGCTGTTCTGTCCGTGATGACATTTAGCCCAAAATTAGACGTGTTTGTTCACAAATTTGCTTGTGGGACTTTTTGTCAGGATTCCTGACTTCCTTAAACATGTGAGTGTGTGTTTCATAGGCTGTTTACCTGCACAGAGGCACCTCACAAATGTGTGTTTGTTTAAAATTACAGATGAGTCTGTAAATTACCGTAATTTGCGTCTGAGTGCCGCACGCAGTCGCAAAGCCTCTAATAAAACCTCGACAGTGTGACTCCTGTAGATAACATATGTGTTTTACAGCCAAGCGTGCGACGGTATGTTATGCTTTTCTGGTTTTCTTGGTTGTACAAATCCTTAATTATTTTTAATTGTTGTTGAAATACATGAAAATTCTTCTTTTCAAAAATGAATCTTTTCAGTGAATCATTTGATTCACTTCTGAATGATTCACTCATAATTCATTCCTTTAATGCTCTGTTGAGATCAACGGAAATAAATGTTTACTTCTATAAAAATACTCTTGGTATTCAGCCACCAAAATGTCTCATAGGACTTGAACTTTTCTTGTTGTGTGTGTGTGTGTGTGTGCGTGTGTGTGTGTGCATACCACATTTGCATAACAGATTTTGAAGCTCCATTATCAATGATGTGTTTGTAGCACTCAAAATCATTTTGGTGTTTCCTTCTTCCTTTGCTGTTGCCTAGCGACCCTTGAGGGTTGCTAAATAAATATTTGTGTGCGGTGCGAGCGCTGCTTCTAATATATGCAAAGGTGCGAAAACATGCATCGCTGTTTCGAATTAAGCAAAGTATCTTGAACTCACGACTGACTGAGATTAGCACGCAAATCAATAATCAGAGTTGTTCCACTCACAAAATGTACTGTTCAAAAGTGTAAATTGATTAAAAGTGACAGTTAAGACATTATAATGTGACAATTTCTATTTCAAATAAATGCTCAGCCTATTAGAATGATTTCTGATGGGTCATGTGACACTTAAGCTTGAAATAATGATGCTCAAAATTCAGCTTTGCATCACGGGAATAAATTACATTTTAAAACATATTCAAATTAAAAATGGTTATTTTAAATTGTAAAAATATTTCAGAATTTTTAGCAACTTTCAGTACCATGATATATCAGTTTTTGTAAGATCTGCTGTTTGAGTTTGCTTTATTGGCAATGATTGAGCTCGTCTGCTAGCAGCATTATAAACCGATTTGCTCAGGTTGATAACGCAATGTGATCTTTCTGACGACACACATGAACAGTGTGTATGAATAGCAGCTTTGTGAGTTGAGAAACTCTGGGAAACTCTGATAAAGCTGTCAGTTCCTCTCTTTGGCTGTGAACCCACATTCTATTCCCAGACTGCTTCTGATTGGTTTATCATAACGTCAGTCGCTTTTGCCCTAGTGCTTGGCTTTAAGAATTAAAATAGACTTTGATTGTGTGCAAAGTAGCTTTTTGCTTACTAAACACTGTGCAGGATATACTCTATACTAACAAAAATAGCATGTGAAACAGTATGCATCATGAAGTACCACGCAACATTGCTGTCACATGACCTCGTCACATTGCACGTGAGTGGCGTCCGGTTTCCATCTTAAAATAAATATGGTTATTTTGCATTTTTGATTGCATTTTGCATAAATATGTTTTAACTTTCATTAGTCAAAATAGAGGTGTAGACTAGAGATGCATTGCATTATGGGATACAGTATTCCATGTAGTGTGCTCTGTTGTTTACTGCACATTTATATATATTTATGCATAGCTATTCCATAACTATTCGCGATTTTTACATATTATGCACACAAGTGTAATTTTAGTATCAAGTATGTTTTGATTTGTATTTATATATTTTTTAATATAGCAATTCGTTTTTATATTAGTATTTATGTTTTCTTTTAATATTATTTGTTTTTTTTTTAGTAATTATTTTGTGTTTTTGTTAATTTTGGAAGTTTAAAAAAAAACATCTGTGTTTAGTCAGTTAAATTTTTAAAACTAAAATAAATATATTTAAATATGTTAATTATATTTATTATATAATAAATGTAATAAATATGATATATTTAGTAATAATTTAGTGCTGTGCAACGATTAATCGCATATAAAATAAAAGTTTTTAAAATATAAATAATATATGTGTGTACTGTATATTTATTGTGTATATATAAATACATACAGTTTATATTTTGAAAATATTTACATGTATTTACATGTATATATTTTTACTGATATAATTAATATTATATATAAATATATTTAATATATAAACAACATATTTTACTTAAATATATTCATGCATGTGTGTGTATTTATATGTACATAATAAATATACACAGTACGCACACGTATATTTTGTAAACAAAACTTTTATTTTAGATGTGATTAATCACGATTAATTGTTGCACAGCACTAGAATTGCCTTGGCAGCTACCTGAAATGAAATTATATATTTTAAGTTAAAGTTTGTTTTATTTCAAATTCCTTTTTTTCAGTTTTAGTCAACTAACAAACCTGGTGCACTATTTGCATACTGCAGAAATAGTAAGTATTATATTAGTATAGTAATTGTAATGGTTGCGAGTGCACTAAAAAGTCCTTAAAGTGTGACACGTGTATGAGCCTTTTTTAGAGAAAGACTTCTCATTTCTCAGTTCCATGTTTGTCCATGTAATGAACTCAATGACTTCCTCTTTTAGAACCTGACATTCCATCCTGTCCTGCTCTTGTCCAATCACAGAACGGTTTATTACCGCGGAAACCATCCCATAGCATGATCGCTCAAACTAGGCTCCGCTTATGGCCATGGCAACCATACTGTTTTGGCAGCGCCTATAAAAACATCACTAGTAATGATTTTAGTCATACTTAACTGACACAAAATATGATATTTTAACAAAATCGCTGTGCAGTGTGACAAATATAGTGGTACTTCTTTATAAGTTTTAACTTATTTCAAAATCCAGAATAATTCTTAGTGGTTTAATTTTACTTTTGTGGTCAACTGCAAGGCAGAGATTGTGTTTCTTGCGTTGTTGTGGGAGAGGAAGTGAGAGGCAGAAACAGGAAGCAGTTACAAGTGCCCATTTCAGTTTATTAGACACAAAAAGAACTAGAAGACAAGCGGTTTTTGGGCTTTCACTCTTAATATAAAGGTGAAGGAGAAAGTGGTGACTGACCAATAAAATGTACCAAAAAAATAGAATGAAATAAATAAATAAAATGTCAGAGATGCTTAAAGCTTCTAACGTTCCCATATAAATTATTTAAATTTTAAATTAGTAACAGTAGTTAAGTTTTCGGTTATTTTGGCGGTAAATCTTCTTAAGTTTCTTTCACACTCACAGCTGCGGTTAATAGGGTTGCCAGATGTTGGTTATTTGATGAGCGAGTTGCCAGATGTGGTTGTGGTGTGCGATGTGAGCTGCAGGTGGAGTGCATAGAAGGAGTTTTATTGAAATTTGGCTCCATGATTTCTGCAAAGTGAAAAACCATTAAATTTCCCTTCACTAAAAGCATCTGAACAATAGATTACCTCATCCTACATGAGATTCTTCCTTCTGTCTAGCTTATGCCTTTTCCTTTTATTTTCTCTTTTCATTTCGGTCATTCTAAATCTGGATGTAGAATCATTCTAAATACTATAGACAGATCTTCAAAAGTACATGACCTTTGTATAAGTATTTGATTTGTGTTTTACCATTCAAGTTTGAAGTGGGTAAGATTTTCAAATAATTTTTAAAATCTTTTATACTCACTAGGGCTGCATAGTAATAAACAGTAATATAGTAAAATATTATTAGAATTTAAAATGACTGTTTTCTATTTGAATATATTTAAAAATGTAATTTATTCCAGTGATGCAAAGCTGAATTTTCAGCATCGTTTCTCCAGCCTTCAGCTCATAGGATGTAAACAGCGCCCTCTCTGGTCTGGGTGATTTGGTGATTTTACAGTGACATCTTCCATTTAGCATTAATAAGGATTCATGGCTCTTCTCTTAATGTATACTTGTTTTTAAATCTGATTACTAGCTGAGCGGAAGAGGAGTTTACTTTCCGTCTTCTGTATCTAAGTGCTTGTGATAATCCAAGTACTCTCTCTCTCTTTGTGTGTGTGTGTTTGTGTCTAAATTTAGCATTTCACTCTCACCTCTTCAGGTCTGCGAGTTGAATCCTTGGATTACCATCCAACCTTTGATCATTAAGCATTCCTGCCTAAACTTCAGCCTGTCGGCCATTGCTATCAGTGCAGAAACAGTGTGTTGTGTGTGTGTGTGTGTTTCATGATGGAGAGGCACTAAACCTGAGAAGGCATCTCTTCTCATATCACGTTCTGAACATAAGCGACCTATTTATGAAGAGACAGGAAGGTGTGTGTGTGTGTGTGTGTGTGTGAACTGAATCTGAATGATCAATATTAATTTGTTAGTTTGTCATTGACAGGATGCAATATCAGCCACAAGATCTGTATGAATTTAAACACTTTTAATCGACTTTAAAGTCAACAAGACATCAGAATTGGCCCTATTTGCTTTCTAAGCACACATATATGATCTTATTATTTGTGTTATGCTGCATGTTATTCCAAAGAAAACAACATTATTATTTTAAAGTAAATTATATTTTTAAAATATAATAAATATAAAAAGGACTTAATATGAAATCTTATTTAATATATATATATTAGTTAATAATTAAATTTTAAATATGTATTTTTTCAGTTTAGAATTTTCTCTATTATAGATAGTTTATTTATTTATGTTAAGTCTTCTAGATTCAATATATGTAATTTTTTTTTAACAATTTTTATTTTGGTTTTAATATTTTAGTTCATGCACTAAATGTGACCCTGGACCACAAAACCAGTCATAAGGGTACTTTTTTTTTTTTTTTTTTTTTAATTTGAGATTTATGCATCATCTTAAAGTTGAATAAACATGTGTTCTATTGATGTATGGTTTGTTAGGATATTTGGCCAAGATACAACTATTTGAAAATCGTCAATCTGAGACAAAAAAATCTAAATATTGAGAAAATCACCATTAAAGTTGTCCTTTAAAGTTCTTAGCAATGCATATTACTAATTAAAAATTAAGTTTTGATATATTTATGGTAGGAAATTTATAAAATATATTCATGGAATGTGATTTTTACTTAATATCCTTTTTTGCATTAAAAGCGATAGTTTTGACCCATACAATGTATTTTTGGCTATTGCTGCAAATATACCTGTGCTACGTATAAATGGTTTTGTGGTCTAGAGTTACAGATGGTATCATTTGAAAATGTTTATTTGACATTCAGTTTCTTACAGCACAGTAGTGTTATTGCTAACTTGTGACGTTTTTATTTTCTAATGCAAATGAAAATCAAGTTTTATGATATAAATACATTTTTTTTTTTTTTTTTTTAGTTTCTTTTTGGAGTTTTAGTTACTTTAGGTCATTTTTGTTTATTTTTTATTTTTAGTTAACAATTTTTTTCCATTTAGTTTTCATTTTAGTTGTCGTACACAATAATAACACTAGTATGTCTTCAAAATCCACTAACTTTCTCTACCACTGAAACGACTTTCTTTTCTGCTGACATCATCGAGGCCCCTCATGTTTTAGCCCCTCCCCCCCAAACTGCTTTTCATATCCACCTTATTTTTCAATGCGGGAATGTGTGAGACTTACGGTTCATTATCCGTTGTAAGGAAATAATGAGAAGAAGTGCAATAAATGTTAAAATGTTTGCAATACAAACCAGTGTGTTCATAATTAAGATACATTAAATACATTAAAATAATATGGTAAAACACATGAGCTGTTTTGTACAGCTAATAATAGCTGGAAGCGAATGACACCGGAAGCCATAAACATTAAATTTACAAATGGCCATGCCCACTCTTACGGAAAAATTAGGTGGATAGAGCCACTTTCCACCACCCAATCCGTTCTCGAAGTAATTCTGATTGAATATCCCATTTCACTTCGCACAATGAAAGTAAAATGAGTTTCAAACCTTGACTTAAAATTCTTCACCTTTTAATAGTTCACAACACATGTAGGAAGTTTTAAAGTGCCTGTGTGTGAGCTGTGTGTGTGTGGTTGAGTGTGTATCAGATTTCCGCTGGCACACATACCTCACATACCCAGTATACTTTCCCTGTCACTCGCACACACATTCAAGCACGCTGTGTTTTCCCTGAGCGTGCCACTGTTAAAGAAACACACATAAATGTGCACTATGCTCCAACAGCTGGTCTGTCTGTCTATTTGTATTTCCTAAAGACTGGGCGACCTTCTATAAAGATGTATTTTCAGAGGCAGTCCAGAATACGACAGGACAGACACCAGTATCAGCACGCCGACAGACCAAATGCATAAAGTCTGGCCACTTCTAGTGCTGCCAAGCCAGACTTTTCACTGTCAAAGTCAAGTCTAGGCCAATTTGAAGCTTTTTCTGGCCAAGAACTGCCCACTTAGACAGGAAGAGACGGAGAGCCTGTATATTTTATTAACATGTTAAGTGACCAACCACTGGAGTTTGTTTTATTTGGTTAAGTCTCTCATGCTCATCAAGGCTGTGTTTATTTAATCAAGAATACAGTTAAAACAGTAATATTGTGAAATATTATTACAATTTAAAAGAACTGTTTTCTATGGGAATATATTTTAAAATGTAATTTATTTCTGTGATGCAAAGTTGAATTTTCAGCATCATTACTCCATGTCTTCAGTGTCACATGATCCATGATTTGCTGCTCA
>JAHKKF010519905.1:8244-50576 GCA_019740295.1 Labeo calbasu | reverse complement strand
TTTCCTGTTTTTGAGGGGGTCTTGAGCAAACACTTGTCATTCCCAATCACGGAAAAGTAGGCAGCAATATATCTGTCACTGCCAAAGGCAGATAAGTGTATGGCACCCTTACATTTCCTGTGTCAAAACTGTTTTGTCAGAGCACTTTGCAACTTGGTGTGAAATATGAGTTCATGCAGTAATAGCTTCGTTTTTGCTTTTTTGTCCTGTTTACTTATGTCATCAAGTTTGTGTTAAAAAAACAATTATATACATGTCCAAATTCTCAAATTGAGATAACAAGCTTGTTACCATAGTAGTACTTAGCACATATCTTTTTTGAAGAGCGGTGGGTCGGGACGACCTCACCCTATTGGGGCCTGACCCCAATCCTGTCCCTCCTAGAGCAAGAGGAAGGAAATCCCCGTGATAGTGTGTCCTCTTGGGCACAGAGGAATGCCGGTCTGTAGGCTCTGTTGAAAATAACAAAATGAAGAGATGTGGACTTCCTTTCAAAGAAGGCCGCCCACCATTTGAACACCCTGTAAAAATCTGGGTTGGGTCCTGGAAGAAACGTCTATATTTAGAGCCACATCAGGCTTGATGTGTCGATTTCAGGTATCGCTTTCGTGTAGTTCCTAGTTGTTTTGTTTAATTATAGTCGATGATTGTTGCGGTTGACAGTGTGGTTCTTGTGTTGAGCTGTATCAGAACTTCCCAGCAGCACTCTTGTGGGAGTCAAACCGTATGCAAACAAACACGGGGTCTGTCAGGGAAGCAAATATCTCTTTGACTTTGTAACTGGCAGTTCTAATACAGCTGTCGGGACTGATTCCTCTGGAGGGCCGTGTCTGAATAACCAGCCTGCTAGTCTGAATTACGCTCGGTGTTCGTCTAGCGTCACTGTATTATGGGTCTGTAATTGGTTGATGTATATATTTGGGTTTTTCAATTTCAGATTCTTAAATTTTACCTCTTGAGCTCCTGATATTGAATATTTGAATTTTGAGAACAGCTACGGCGTTAGTAAGCACTGTGGTTTCCCACCAAGCCTTTGACATTTGACTAGGAAACAGAATAGCGTTTTGAAGCCAGTGGGTAATGAGATGACAAAACATTAACTGCCAGCTGTCGGTAACTGTTTGAGACTTTTAGAGGAACCAACTGAGCAGAAAGGAAAGGAGATGCTCTGGAGAGGAAGAGCATGACAGTGGGGGAAAAGATGGCTGTTGGCGTCCCTCAGCAAATTGGACCACTTCCTCTTTAGGCCAAAGGGCCTCATGAAACCTGGTGGCCCTGTCACGCCTTCCTTCCTCCTTTTAAGTCATGTGATTTGCCGTGTGAGTATAACGATGAATGCTGTGGGTTTGATTCTGTAAATATACTTTGTTTTTAGCAGATATCAACTGTAAGAAGTCGAAATTGGCTCTCAAGTTGTTTCCAAGGGTTACTGAGCTAATGTGGTGTAGCTCAGCTCAACGCTCACGTTTTCTATCGCTAATCCCAAAGCAATTCCTCCATCTATTCCCACACATCATTTTCCTCATTTAAGCATGTAAGCCATGACTGATGGCTGTGGCAGCTACTTGCAAGATTGGGGCCTTTTCTGAAACTGTGGTCCAGAAATAGACAACCAAATGATGCTTATGATCAAATTGAAGTTTAGATATTGGTTGTTGTATCAGTTTAGAAAAAGCCTCTGAAAACAGTAAAGACATTAATAATGTTACAAGATTTCTATTTTAAATACATACTGTTTTTCATCAAAGAATCATTATTCTACAAGAATATTAGAGAAGTTCGCTTCCAGAGAAAAATTTACAGATAGATAATTTACAGATACACCACCTTGTCATCCATGTTCATGTCTTTCTTTCTTCAGTCATAAAGAAATTGTTTTTTGAGGAAAACATTTCAGGATTGCTCTCCATATAGTGGCCTTCTATGGTGCCCCTGAGTTTGAATTTCCAAAATGCAATTTAAATGCAGCTTCAAAGGGCTCTAAATGATCCCAGCCAAGGAATAAGAGTTTTATCTATTTTTTTTTTTGAGAAAATAACCAATTGTTTTGCTAGATAAGACCCTTCTTCCTCAGCTGGGATTGTTTAGAGCCCTTTTAAGCTGCATTTAAACTGCATTTTGGAAGTTCAAACTCGGGGGCACCATAGAAGTCCACTATATTGAAGAGAAATCCTAAAATGTTTTCCTCATTATTTCTTTACGACTGAAGAAAGAAAGACATGAACATCTTGAATGTGACAAGGGGGTGAGTAAATTATCTGTACATTTTTGTTCTGGACGTGAACTTCTCCTTTAAGCAGCGCAATAATGTGACACTGAAGACTTGAGTAATTGCTTCTGAAAATCACAGGAAGAAATTAAATTTTAAATTGTAATAATATTTCACAATATTACTGTTAATTAAAAGCAGCCGTGTAAGAAACTCACAAAAACATTAAAAAAGTATTAGGATCCAAAACTTTTGAACAGGAGAGTATTATATTTAAAGGCTTTTTAAGGGCTGGATGAAATTGGTCAAATTGGTTTAAAAGAAAATCTAGATATTTTTCCAGCGTTATTAAATATGATTTTATTTATGTATTGTCTCTGAAATCAACCAAACTGCTGATTTAAAAAGTAAAAATCTTGTTTAAAGGAGTGTTTTGAGCATTGCAATGTATAGTTTGGGGGGGAAAAAAGGTGATTCCCACCTTTGGTGGCATTTTTAGTATTGAGGTTTATATTTGAGATGTTATGTAATGAACAAACAATGCATTTATTACAGTATTTATAAATCTTTGTTAATGTTAGTTAAAGAAAATGCAGTCCGTCATTGTTTGTTCATGTTAATTCACAGTGCATTAACAAGCATTTTTTTTTAAAATAATGCATTAAATGTTGAAATTAATATTAACTAAGATTAATAAATGCTGTAGAAGTGTTGTTCATTCTTAGTTCATGTTAACTAATGAACCTTATTGTAAAGTGTTACCAAATGTCTTTATTTCATTATTGACGCAAGGCCAAAAACAGCCTAACAAAATTGAAATGGGGGGAAAAAGCATATTAAGATCATCCAGATGTTCACAATGTGTTTTTTTATTTTTGGCTAATAAATATTAGATCTACTACTCAGCCTTTATGATGACAGCTTCAATTAGGCTGAGATCTGATTTAGAAATGCACAGTGCAGTAGTTTGAGCAACAAGTTCATGAAGCGGCATTGCTCATTTGTCTGCAGAGAATTATGTGTGTGTAAACGCATCCCTGGGGTCTATATGCTGTAGTCAGTCAGACGTCAGATGCCCTGCCATGTGTTGACATTTGACACTAGAGGTTGGGCTGAGTTCTCATTGATCTCGTCTCCCGTTGCTCCTTTTCCTTCCATAATCTGCCTCCCGACTTGTTGTTTTCCAGTCTCTAAGCAGCTTACTGGTTCTAGCAATAGAAATCGTGCTATTGCCTTAGTCTTAGTGACATTGTTTTGACAAGGGATGTTTGACACCCCTGCCCTTTGAGCCAGTGTTCGTAATTGTTCTGGGCATCAGTTGCCTTGTAGTTTAGTGTAACTAGATCAGAAGTGGGGTGAAAAATTTACCTTGATGTAAATGCCAGTGCAGATCTCTTTGTGTAAAGAAAAAGTTCACAGTTAGTCACACAAACCTGTATGGCTTTTTTTTTTTTCTACTACTGGGCGGTTTGACTTTTTAAGGATTCATAGTTTATCATGGTCCTTTCCCTTCATATGATTCAAAGTTGCAGAACCTCTGCGTTTTAATCACTATCCAAACAAACATGCTACACATGTAAATTAGGTTGGGTAATTTCAAAATCTGAAGCAAAAACTGAATGGTCTTACCTTAGCTGTGTGAAATTCTGCTGTGTAAAACATCTGTACGAAACAGATGCAGCAGACAGGCTGAATGAGACACAAATTCGTTATCTGCCAGCAGGTGGCGCTTGAGGAGCAGTTGTTGACTATGTAAACAAACAGCGCTGCGTTTAAATGCTGTATGCATTACGGAGCTAAGATGACCATCAAATACCATCTGAACTTTTCCGACGACGGTCAGTTTCCCTCAGAGATACATTCATGTAAACCCCCAATGCAGTATTTAGGATTTTCTTTCAATATTTCGCGTATAGTGAACAACGAGTTTGCTCTGCCTTCTACAGTATTTTCTCCTCTGTTTGTCTTCAGAGTCTCTGGCTTCTGTTAACGGTCGTTTACAGTTGATTTGTTTACCCAGTTAATTAGTTGTGTCTTATTAATAGTTCCCTAACCACTAGACAGAACTGTATGTAGTTAACAGGCATTTCCTTTTAAATTCACGACGCTGTTTACAAAGCTTATCTACATGTGCAGCTTTTGTGTACGTAATTTAAAACGGGTTACCGTTTTAAAATGGTATTTGTCCAGCAATACGTTCTTCCATAAAACGTCCAGGAAATGTTTTGCAGAATTTTCACTTTTCTTTGGCAAATAATGAAAGTGAATGGTGACCAAAACCAGGATTTTCACATCAAAACCCGCCCAGTTGCTATTCAAAACTAGCCCAGTCGCGTTTCGAGGGGGGGCCCTGTTAAAAATCGCTGGGGGATAAAATACTGGGGGTTTTTTGGTCAGGCTTCCCTTGGTAGATTCACATTTCAGGGGCTAAATATGACAATATTACGGTTCTTTTAAGAATGGTTTACTAAAAGGCTCTTTTGGGGAACCAAAAATGGTTCTTCTTTTAGAACCTACACTATCAGTCAAAAGTTTTTGACCAGTAATATTTTTATTTTATTTTATTTTTTTTTAAAGACGTCTCTTCAGCTCACCAAGCCTGTGTTTATTTGATATAAAGTACAGCAAAAACAGTAACATTTTGAAATATTTTTACTGTTTAAAATAACTTTTTTCTATTTGAATGTATTTTAAAATGTAATTTATTCCTGTGATTTCAAGGCTGAATTTTTAGCATCATTACTCCAGTCACGATCTTTCTGAAATCATTCTAATATTCTGATTTGCTGCTCAAAAAACATGATGATGATGATTATGTTGAAAACAGCTGAGCAAATTTTTTTCAGGTTTCTTTGATTAATAGAAAGTTCAGAAGAACAGCATTTCTCAGAAATCGAAATCTTTTGTAAATTGCTAAATAAAAGTATTAATTTCTATAATTTCCTTCCGCTTTTCTTGAACAGCAAATCAGCATATTACATTGATTTCTGAAGGATCATGTGACACTGAAGACTGGAGTAATGATGCTGAAAATTTAGATTTGATCACAAGAATAAATTACGTTTTAAAATATATTCAAATAGAAAACAGTTATTTTAAATAGTAAAAATATTTCAGAATTGTACTGTTTTTGCTGTACTTTGGATCAAATAAATGCAGGCTGGGTGAGCAGAAGAGATTTCTTTAAAAAAAATCTTACAGTTCAAAAACTTTTGACTGGTAGTGTATATTTTTAAGAGTGTATGAACTACTTTGTGCTTTTTTTTTTTAAAGCTTGGTTACCATTCAGTGTTACTGTATAGATAAGAGCAGTATGAAAAATCCTGTCTAACATCTCTTTTTTTGGTCAGAGAAAGAGCTGAGGGTGAGTAAGTAGTGACAGAATTTTCATTCTCTGTTTCTGCGAACAGAAATGGAGACCACACTGCTTGAGAGGATGTGAGAAAAAGAGCAAATGTTCACTTTGGTAAATCATTTTAGATGCTTTCTCAGCAGAGCCCCGATTCGTCACATCAGAAGGAAACGTTTGATTGTGAAACCATGATTGCTACTCCATGTTTGTTTTCATCCGTTCTCCTTGACAACCTGTAACCTAGGTGAGTTGATTGACTTGCAAATAACACGTTGGGATTCAACGCAGATATTGACAGGGCTAGTTAAAACTACATCATCCATCAATTCAAAAGCCTTTTGTATCTGTTACGTGGGCCCGGGGTCACCGAGTCTTTTCAAGTTGTTTTTTAATGCCGCCATAGCTCAGATCAAAAGGTTTAGTATACTAGCATCAACAGTGTTGTCTCATTCATAATCATTACTCATAATAAGCCTTTTGTGTATTAGTAAGTCCAAGTTCTGATGCATCATTTGACACAATTAGATTTCTTTTGAACCGGTTGAAAAACAGACAAACAGCGAGCCAGACTGCTGATAGATGCTATGTCATTATACCTTTTATTTGCGTCTGTCTCTGATGTAAAGGCCTTGTGCTTGTTCCTTGTGAGATGATAACATGGTTTCATCCAGATTTGAGTCGAAAAAGAGCCGTGTTAAAAACACAACAAATACAGCGTTTGTTTTCAGCCCTGCTGTGGTTTGTGTTAATTACAGACAAGAGACCAGTTTATGTAGTCATTACCACTAGACTGTGTTGCTTTGACACAGATTTACTGCAGGCTATGAGTTTGCCATGCTAAATTCGCCGGAGCTTTGATAGCAAGTCCGTAGCCGGCTGCTAGCTGAGGTGCTAATAACTTTGCTGGCTGGTTATTGGCTCCATCCTGACTGCAGCATCACCTTTGGCTCAGAGTTTCGCCAAGTCTGGCATATCTCTCACCTGTAGCCTCATCCGCCACAGCTCTACAGGGGATCAATTCTGCGTGGGGATGTTTCACTTCATGGCGGATATACTTGTGGCCATTTTTACTGAATGGTTCTAAATGCCATTAAACATTAATTTATCTTGGCATAGCCAAGATGGGCACGTGACTTCCTGTTGCTGTCACTATAATATGGTTCATGAAGATAACGTCTTGTAAAGAGAGATGAATATCAATATATATTATTTGTTTTAAAGCTTTAGTTCACCCAAAAATTCAATTTTACTCACTCTTTCTTCTTTCAGAAGAATAAATTTCTGAATTATATTAAAAAAATCTCCTGGCTCTGCCAAGCTTTATAATGATAGTGAATGGCTGCTGAGATTTTGAAATCCAATAAAGTGCATCCATCCATCATAAAGTACTTAACACGGCTCCGGGGGGTTAATAAATCCCATTTGAAGTGAACTGATGCGTTTTTGTATCCATATTTAAAACTTTATAAACCATAATCTCTAGCTTCCGCTAACTGTCGTACATACGTTCATGAGAGAGTGGCGTTCCAGCGGATGACGTAGGCGAATGTGACGTACGCAAAGGAGGAAAACAAAATGAGGAATTGGAAAGAAAATTTTGATATAAGCCAAACTGGTTTTCATTCGTTTGGTTCTTGAGAGACTAGCATATTCTCATTGGAGCTTAAAATTCAAAACCAAAAGACAAAAGCTAAATATTGACTGATTAATCCTACCTGATCTCCTAACGAAAATGTGCATGTTGGAATTTTTTCGCAAGATGCGAAATACGTACCAATAAGTATATCAATGCAGTTTTCAACAGAAATGAACACTAAAGGTGATAATACATGAGCACTTGTAATGGTTTTTATATACGGTTATGATTACAGCTCCATATGTTTTGCTTTCTGGGCGTAACAAGCTTGCTCGGTAGCTCGGCCGGCACGGAATTGGACTAGGGCTGCACGATAAACCAAAATGAAATCACAGTTGCGAAACTCCAAATACGTCTGAAGAAGAAACCCAGGAAAT
This sequence comes from Labeo calbasu, assembly GCA_019740295.1. Lineage (NCBI taxonomy): Eukaryota > Metazoa > Chordata > Actinopteri > Cypriniformes > Cyprinidae > Labeo > Labeo calbasu. The sequence goes on along the minus strand of JAHKKF010519905.1, from coordinate 43,002 downwards.
CACGATCGCTGCAGCTGAATAAACAGAAGATTTAACTGCTTTCATTAATTCAAGGTGACTAAAAAACACATGACTACGACGAAGTATGGTTTATCTGAGTTTATATTATTAAAATTTTCCTTATAATACAGTATATAATAATGCAATGCCTTTATCACTGCTTAGGATACTATGCATGCCTTCTGTGTAAAAAGCCACATCATCTCACGGAAAAATTTATTTCAGACACTCGATAGACATTATAAAATGAGTTTGAATTAAAAACGTTATTAAATGTCATAATATCTGTCATAATCGCAGAATGATTTCTTTTGATTTTAATGACTTGTCAGTGAACTACGACTCTGTGTAGTAAATGCTGCTCCATCTGAAAGCACCTGCTGGATATTTACTACTGATTATTATAAATGCGCATTACAATCGTCTTCGATTAATCGCGCAGCCCTCAATTGGACTTACGATGCGGAATCCTTGGGGTCGAATCCCGTCCAAAACATGAGTCACGATGAAAGAGCTGAAAGATGAGAGAATCGAAAAACAAGCTAAAACGGCGTGATTGTGATTTGTGTTTTTACGTCACATTTTTTGCTCATTGGGTAAGTTTAGGTGTAGTGCAGATGGTATGTAATTTTAAAACGTAACGGAGCATTAGAGTTATAGCGGCGCTCAATGGACGTTCCAAGTCTGAAAAGCATGGATAAATACAAAATCACATAAAACGTACCATATGTATGTTCATCAAAAAGTAAACACTCTGTGGACATTCCACATTGAATGTCACGAAACGTAGATGGCGGTACGTATTTTGCCTCTTGCGACAAAGTTCCCATGTTTTCATCATGAGATCTTGTTGGATTAATCGGTTCATTAGTAGTAAAAAAAAAAGTAATTTGTCCCCACATTCTTTTAGAATTTGCCCTAAACATCTTTAAAAGTACATAAATCCTTGCCTTCTGCTGCACACTTTTTTAGAAATGCTGCAAGTTAGCCTAAATGTTTAAACACACATCAAAATACGCATTTTGTTTGCGTGTTACCACTTACTGAGAGAAGTAGCTCCTACTGGAAAACCTGCGAAAGCTTCAAGAGTTTGTTTTATTTATGGCACCATGGTGCAGAGATTTTGCTCAAAGGAACCCACTGCTGAGAAAAAGATAACACGGACCGTATGATCGCCTGATGCGTTTCAGTTTGGGCGCTTGTTTTCAGGGACATGGGAAGCGCTTTGATGGAACCTGGCACACAAAGCCCAGCTTATAGGTTTCCGAGGACCCCTTAATCACAGTGGATATAGACTGGTTTCTCAGCATTTATGGTGGTTTACGGTGGCTGTGCACATGAGGAGACCAGAGCTAAGACAGGGTCAGAGGTCAGGCTTTGGGCCTCCTGCGTTTATGGGGTTACAGGTCATGGTAGAGACTCATAGAGCCATGTATACACAACCTCATTAAAGTAATAGATTGTGGGAAATTTAAAAATGTGGTAAGGAAGGGGTTGAAGAATTCCCATGGTGAGAACTGGTTTAATAGAGTCTTCATGGAGTTCTCGACTAACTACAGATCTTTTAATAGAGTGAATTAAAGCATTCAAGTCATAGGGACATGATACCGTTAGGAAGCGCTCAGAAGTGGCAGCACTTTTTTTCATTTCCAGGGAATCTGTTGGTTCAGAAATTGCACACTTCACTTTTAAAAGAACAGGTAAATCAAAATGCAGGATATTGAGAAGATGTCTTAGAGATTATAAGATTAGTTAAGTTAAAACAATAAAAGCAAGTTTAAACCATAAAAATGTTTTTAAAAAATACTTTTTTTGTCGCAAAATTCAACAATGATGCAATGCAACATCTATAGTCATTCAGTTTGAGTTTCTTGTGTTCCCAAGTGGATTACAATTTTTGTTCTTTTTCTTTTTCTTTTTTTTTTTTTTTAAGTACTCTCAAAAACATTTTTTTTTAAAATACTTTTTTAATACATTTTATTTTAATAATTCAAAAATATTTAAATTATATAATAATTATATTATTATATAAAATATATATTAAGATAAAAATTAAATAGTTTTCTTATATATTTTTATAATAATAATAATGCCTTTATTATTATTATTATTATTATTATTATTTGTTACATATATTTGGATTGTTTGTTTTATTATTTGTAAAAAAAAAACTTTTGCATAGGAATTGTATATAATTTAGTGCTGTCAAATCGATTAATCGTGATTAATCGCATCCAAAATGAAAGTTTGTGTACATAATAAAGTAATCATAAACTGATTTTATTTTTTAAATACTTTTTTTAAATAAATTATTTTATTACCAAATCATTTTAAAAATTAACTATATAATATGGAAAATATATTAAGATAAAAATACATGTATGTGTGTACCGTGTATATTTATTATGTATATATAAATACACATACATGTGTATATATTAAGGAAAAATGTGCTAGATTTAAACAGATATGTAAACTATTTATATTTATAAATGATATCAATTATATAAGTGTTTATATACAAGTACATACAAATACTTTTAAAATACATATACGTGTGTATGTGTGTGTGTGTATATATATATATATACACACATACACACACAAACAAACTTATTATTTTGAATCGATTAATCACGACTAATCGTTTTGCAGCTCTAAATGATAACTTGTTATGTTTGGTAAGTATTTAACATTTTATATATTGTATATTTTTGTATTTTTTTTAAATAAAATAAATTAAGAAATTGTATCTAATTTAGTGCTGTCAAAGCGATTAATCACGATTAATCGCATCCAACAAAAAGTTTGTGTGTATATTTGTATATGTATATATTTACAAGTATTTCTTACATGTATGTATATTTATTAAGGTATATATTTAAGCACACACGCATTATCTAAACACAAACTTTTGTTTTGGATGCGATTAATTGCGATTAATCGATTTGACAGCACTAATATAATTGTGTAAAATGCACACTTGTTTGCGTTTGGCAAGCCGAACAGGTCCTAATGTTCTTAATGCAACATTACAGCTGCAGTTCTCATTAAAATGTGGGTTTGATTATTATATCTTTGAAGCCTTTGATTTGTTATTTGCTTAATCCAGCCTGCTGCTCTGATTTGTAGCTGTCAGCTCAGGCCAGTTGTTGTTTTGTGCGGCTCTCTAAATAGACGTCCTTAAACAGCTCTGTGGATTTTAAATTAATCCCAACATCTTCAGATGGACTCAGGGACTGTGTTTAGTGCGCTACTGTAGAGCTCTCATGTATCATCTGCATGTACGTGACCCATTCATGTGTATATGAGTCTCTGTGTTTGGCATTTGCACATCTTTTGAACCACCAATCTCTTTTATGTTTTAAGACGCATTTTTCCAGCTCCAATGAGTAGCGCGCTCATCTCTCGGGGGATGCGTGCGCACGTATATTTGCATACGAGTCTTCGCCTATTTGTACGATGCCGCACACAGCTTTTTACCTCCCGCTTGCCTCTCTTGTCGAAATATCAGTTGACTTTTCTATGGAGTGACATGTTCAGACTCCCTCCGATGAATCCCGTGGGAGAACGTGGTGCTTCTCTCCACGCTCCTCAGAATAGCAAAGCTAACCACCCCTGCAGATCCCAGCAGTCTGTTCAGCTCCGAGAAAAGAAAGCCGCCAGGCACCAACAGGCACGAGCAATCCCGACAGGCCGACTGTCTTCCCTCTGCTGTCCTCCTAATTCCATTTGCACTGGAATTGGCTAAATGACTTTGTTTGGTATAAACGTAGTTTTTCTTAGCTTGATATATTCAAACAGAAAGCAATTATAGTTTAATTATCCATCTTCCTGGGACCATAAATGTAATTGATTTGGACCTACATTTTGACCATAATTAGTTTAATGATTGCTGTTTATTACTGCACTTTTGTATGCAATAGCTGACACAACACTTCGTTTTTGCAAAGGGATTTCCCTCTGGGTGTGGATTTTTACTGATGTGTCAGGGCATAACATCCATTAAAACCGGAGGGAACACTTTTATTTTCCTTTTCCCTTTCAATTATTTTGAACATAATTGTGTTTGAGAAGTTTTGACAAACAAATTGTAGTTGGCCACCATTTAGAGGTACTACTGGCGAATGTTAAATCGGCTAATTAATATTCATAAGTCAAGCTTATGAGTTCCACCCACTTTTCAGAATGCTCCTGCTGATGTGGATCCTCTAAAGAGATTTGTTTGTTTGTCATAAATGGATATTTTCAGCTAATTCGTTTATTGATTGCTCAACACTTTACTGAGCAGAGTGCAGACTCTAAATTTCTGAATGAACCTGATTGATAGTTTCAGGTTAGTCTAGGTTAGGGGTCGACCGATTATCGGCCTGGCCGATTATTAGCGCAGATGTTAAGCGTATTTATGGTTATCGGTCATTTAAAAGCATTTAAAGAAAGTGTATGTCAGAGCCCTTGTTATTTTTCATTTTGACATGAATTTTCATTTTTACACCAGACATATAAATCGATTCAAACTTATATCGGTTATACTTGATCTGTGATTATTGGTATTGGCATTGTCCCTGAAAAGTGCATTTCGGTCGACCCCTAGACTAGGTACTGATCTGTCTTGAAAAAGACAGATGAGACCATATATTGCTACCAAATGACAAGTTTAATTGGTTGTTGAACACTGAATCATGTCAGTATCTCATTATTAGTGGTGCGTAGTTGATTAGGTTGTTTTTAGGAACTTTTGGAACGTGCTTCTTTCATTTCTTTGTCAAAACACAATGGTAAAAGCACACTAGGGAACTAAGGGGTTACTCTCCACAAGTTGAGTGTGGAAATCCCCATAAGTTCCTAGTAAGGTTTAGCTTTTTTTTGTTTTGTTTTTTCCAGTTAATCACTTTTAATTTTTTTCAAACTTTCTCACAGTCATTAAGAAAGATGATTTGGGTGCCAGTATTTTTAACACACACATTGGAAAAATGACTTTATTGCAGAACTCCAAAAATGTGGCTATATGTACAATTCACTGCAGTTTTCAAGTGAAATTAACACTGTTGATATTAAGACACCAACCATTATTATTCCTTTTCACACAAAATATGATTACAGGGCAGATTATTTATTGATAAGAGTTTATTTTCACATACTGTGTTATGACTTCGAAACACATTTATCATAGTGCATGATATTTTAATAGAATGTCCAATTTTAAGTGATATTAGACAGTGTTTTTACTCAGAAAATATATTAAACATTTTTAAAGAAGTTTCTAGCTGAGGAATTTTTATCATTGAATAAATTGAAAGATTCTATATGATTTTCTATATGGTCAGTATTATTGTTGTTACTTGTATAGTAATTGCTTCCTAAGAAAATGTTATATTATTGTAAATGATGAATTTAAATAATACTGTTAATATTGCCATGAATATAACCATTGTTAATAGCACTTGTAATCGTTTTCGAACACAGTTATGATTACAGCTCCATATGTTTGACTTTCTGGCCGTAACGAACTTTCTCGTTAGCTCAGCTGGCACGGAATTGGACTTAGGACGCAGAGTCATTGGGTACGAATCCTGTGAAAAACATCACTAAAGAGCTGAAAGATCGAAAAACAAGCTAAAACGGCATGTTTGCGATTCTGTTTTTATGTCGCAATAGCTTTTGTTTATACTTTTGGGGAGGTTTAGGTGTAGTGCAGATGGTACGTTATTTTAAAACGTCATAGAGCATTAGAGCTATAGCGTCACTCAGTGAACATTTCATGTCAGAACTGCGATGACGTGTACAAAACACATAAAAATGTCACATAAAATGTACTAAATGTACGTTTATCTGTTCTGAGGAAAAAAAAACAAGCACTCTTTTGGCACCTCTTTTGTGGTTTGGAAACTGCAGTGATACGTACTTATTGGTACGTATTTCGCATCTCGTGAAAACATTCCCACAGGTACGTTTTCGTCATGAGACCAGGTGTTAGTTTTTAGCTTTTGTTGGCACTAGTGCATGATTTGTAGACTAATACATTTTGATGTTTGAATCACATAACCAGATCCATATTATATAGTTTTTCTAATGTAGTAAACTTGCTCAATGGCCCACCTGGTAAACATTGTGCGCAGTTATGAGTCCAGCAAAGCAAGTTATGCTAAAAAAAGTTGTAAAAACAAGCAAAAATGGCATTGCTGTTAGCAAATGTGTTTTATGTCATGCTTTTGTTAACACTATCTGTTAGGTTAGGTGTGGGTGGTGCATTATTATTTACAAAAGGCTTTGAATGGTTAGCATAAGTACGACAACCAGTCTAATGAAACATTGGCGGATTCGCTGTTATCTGTTTTAGATAAAACTAAATGCGCTTTTAGTGCCACTAACTTTATTTCAATATTTTAGGTAGTCTGTACTCACAACAAGATTATTTTTTCATGTTTTTTTGATCTGTGAATTGATTTTTAGGTCAAGTGCTCTGCCTCCAAGTTGAGACACTCTTAGAGTTCTTCAGCAGTATCTGTTTTTTTAACTTTGGAGCAAGCAAACAGGGTAGAATTAAAGTTCAATCCTCTTCGTCTGCCTTGGACAGTATCTTTTCATCATCTCGCACAGTGGGTGTTCACTTAATCAGAGTGGAGGGAAATGTCACTGAAGAATGTCAGTCTTCTGAAATGGGGTGGGCGTGGCCTTCGTTCTGAAATTGAGGGGTGTGGCCTGAGGAGCCTCCGGGGCCTGCTATTGGTTGGGTGTGGCTTGTGTTATGAGTCAAGATGGGCGTGTTCATAGATTAGGTGGGTGTGGGGCTAAATCCTTAATATTACACATTCATCACAGCTGCAGTGTTTATTTATGGAGACTGTTCATTTCCCTTTGCTTTTGTGAGGCATTGCAGTTCACCAGCAGTACGTGCTGATGGTTTAAGCAGTTAAAGCAGTTTCTCTAGAGAGGGAACTGATGTTCATAGTGAGAGTAAAGTGGCGTACTTATAAGTCTCGGTCCAGTACTTGATTTAGCTACAAGCACTTAGATGTCTGACAGATTTCTTAAACTGTGTCTAGGGACTCGGTGATACTAGTCAGCTAAAATGCAGATTAAATTTTTATAAACATCTCATGGTTTGTTGCAGGGATGTTTGGAAGAATTTTGTTCACCCAAAAATGAATATTCTGTCATTATTTGCTCACTTTTATGTTGTTTCAAACCTGTATGATGTTCTTTTTACTGTTAAGCACATAGGAGATGATTAAAAGTAGGTTTAGACTGCTCGTTCTACCCGCATTTTCAATTTACTTGCACATTTTCAAACTAGCCTGTTAAAATCATCCTGCGTCGCTGCGGAAGTACCGACCCTCTGTTTACAAAGTAAACACGCAAAGGTCGTCAAACGGCCTTTACAAAAAAAGGTAAAACAGCGATGTTTGAGGTTAAAAACATTCCTCTTTAAACTAAAAGATGTATCATATTTTTGCATATTGACCCACATTTGGTTTTTGACCACTGAAAATGTGTACAATTTAACCCTGGAGCCATATTGAAATTCCAGAATCTCTGGAACTGAACGATACAGGGCCTTAAAAATGAAGATGCCAAAAGCAAGGTTTGTTGAGACCCAATATCTAAAAGGGCATTAAAATATATACTTTTTGAGTTACAGGCATGCAAACTTTGGAGTAAAAACTGCTAAAGTGCTATTATCTCATTTTTAAATGGTCATCATTGGCACATAATGTAACAAAGATTGCTAAAGCCAACAGATTTTACTAATAGAACTACCAATCTCTGTGTTAAAATACCGTTATGCTCATGGTCATTTTTACCCCCTTGTAATTTGGCTCTGAATTTCAGGTGTAAATGATACGTGAAACATGACCACTAACAGCTTTTGGTGTAATTTCTGTAAACTCATACAGGTTGGTACAACATGAGGGGGTGTAAATAATGACAGAATGTTCATTTTGGGGTCTGTCTCTTTAAAAATAAAAGTGAAGAGAGAAATGTTGTGTGAAATGCAAGCTAATGTATGAAGCCTCCATTAGCCTCCATTTCATTTGAAACTTAAAGAGACTAATTTGGGTAGCGACATTAAAAACTCATTAATTCCTTTCTCCCTCATCCACAAACATGCCACATACACACCACGTTGCATCATTTGTGTTACCGTTATGCTCTTCTCATGATGGCTGGGTTTTGTAGAGCGTGCCAGTCCGCCAGGAGCATATCCACTTACCGAGTTCATCTCATTTCTGAGCGGATTCAGGTTTCAGAGTTCCAGATCTGAGAGCAGACGAGTGATCGGTACTCACGAGAGCTTTTTTATGCAAAGAACCTAGAGATGCTGGCAGTGAATCAGCTCCTGTCTCATGTGCGGTCATGTCCCCTCCAATGACATCACCTGCGGGAGTCGTGCATGCACACGCTCTGCTATGTTTGGCATTCTGCTCACACACGCATGCCCACGTATGTCAGAAAGATTATGGGAAAAAAAGAACAGACCGGTGCAGAGAAATAATGTGCTAGCGTTCCTTGTTTATTCTTCACCACACATTGTCTTTGTCTACCTCTTTCTCCTTCTCGTGTGTCCCCCCGTCTTCAGTCACACACTCTTTAGGTCAGTGTGTTAGACAGCCTGGCCTGCTGCCAGGAGCTGTTGGTGAGGTAAAGACTCATAGATCTGCTCTTGCAGTCTGGAATGGGAAAAATAAACACAATAACCACAACCTAACTCCCCCATTCCTCTCGCTACCGTGTCGATTTTTTTTTTTTTACTAACTAAAAGCATAGCAGACTATTTTGTTCCTGCAGAGGATTTTTAAGGGGAGGAATCATGGAAACGGGATGTTTTCTGATTGTCTTTATTTACTATACATTTTTAAATTAATATAGGGTGATTCCATGTCAAATCAACCAAATTTCAGAAAGTTCCCCAGCTGAAGTTTTAGAATTTGCTAATATTTTTTCTGAAGAAAGATACACATTTATAGTGATGAAAACCAAAATGTTAAATGTCACGGATGAATAATTTTCACCTAAGATTCAGAGCCAAATTACAGGGGGTTAAAATGACATCAGAAAGATGGCAACATCTTTATATTTTTAGACAGAGATTGGTAGTTCTGTTAGTAAAATCTGTTGACTTTAGCAATCTTTGTTGCATTATGTGCCCATGGTGACCGTTAGAAAATGGGAAATCTGCACATTTCAAGTTTTTGCACGCAAAACGATGTGGGCCCTTGAAAATGAAGTTTCCAAAAGACAAATTTAATAAGAACTAGAATCTAAAATCATATGGCGACATCTTCAATACTTCTTGAGTTATAGGCACGCAAACTTTGGAAAAATAACTCGGGTGTGTTTAATGCAGTTGTTTTGACAGAAGGAAATGAGATTCATCTCTAGTTTCTACATTATTTGTTCTTTAAACATTCCTTATTAAAAGGAAAGAAGTATCATATTTTTGCAAACTGACCTACATTTGGTTTTTGACCACTAAAAAATGTGTACAATTTAACAGTTTACCCCTAGAGCCGTTTTGAAATTCCAATATCTCTGGAACCAAACCATACAAGGCCTTAAAAATGAAGATGCCAAAAGAAACGTTTGTTAAGACCCAATGTCTAAAAGGGCTTTAAATTATACTTAATACTTTTTGAGTTACAGACATGCAAACTTTAAAAAGTGCTGTTTTTGTCATTTTTGAATGGTCACCATTGGCACGTAATGTAACAGATTTCTAAAGTCATCAAATTTTACTAATAGAACTACCAATCTCTGTGTAAAAATTACATTATGATGCTGATCTTTCTTAAGTCATTTTTACCCCCCTAGTAATTTGGCTCTAAATCTCAGGTGAAAATTGCCAATTTGACCCTCTCTTTACAAAATAGTGGATTACTCGGTAGATATTAGTTCATGATGTTTAGTATTTTGGCTTTCGTTACTATACATGTGCATCTTTCTTCAGAAAAAATCTTGGCAAAATCAAAAATTTGATCCTTGGACCTCTGGCTAAGTTGACACGGAATGACTGCCGAGCCCATATGTGTACTTTAGTTTTTTTTGGTCTACATTACTGTTGGCTCGTTCAGTTTTCTAATATTTAAATTGCATTTGATACAGATACGCCAATAATTATTATTTTTAAGATACGTCTAATAATGGCTTAAAGGATTAGTTCACTCCAGAATTAAAATTTCGAAAATGTACTCACCCCTATGTCATCCAAGATGTTCAAGTCTAGTTCTTCAGTCGAAAAGAAAGATTTAAGCAGAAGGTTAAGGTTTTGTAGAAAACATTCCAGGATTTTTCAACCAAAGTTGAAGGTCCAAACTGCAGTTTCAAAGGGCTCTACATGATCCCAGCCGAGGAATAAGGGTCTTATCCAGCAAAACAATTGGTCATTTTCTAAAAAAATTTAATTTATATACATTTTAGCCACAAATGCTTGTCTTGCACTAACTGGACTTCACGCATTACGTAATCACGTTGGAAAGTTCATATGTAACGTAGGTGGAAGTACCAACCCAGTGTTTACAAGTGAACAAAGAAAGTCAAAAAAAAAGGTAAAACAACAATGAGAAAATGAGATGGATAGTCGTGTAGTCGTATGGTCTTTTGCATATTGATCTCTTAGGGGTATTATTCAAAACAGGGTCAGAAAGGGTTTAAAACAATCAGGTAAAACTAAATGAATGTTGTTACTGGTCTCATAAACCTTAGCTAACATTGTAAGTATACTTTAGGGGACAAGAAATGCTATGTAAGTGACCCTTTTAAAGCACACTCAAGCTTAGTGGGCAACTCGGTTTCTCTAATGCTTCTCTAAAATAGTTTGAGGCAGAATGTATCCCAGTGTGGAGATGAACCATAAAAGCTGCCCGTTGATTGCAGACGCATTATCCGTTGTGTGCGTTGGATTGGGACTGCCGACATCACACATCAGTGACTGTGAGTTTCCTTATAAAGACACAAGACAGCGGTTGCATGGGGCCGCCTCTTGATTCTGAGAGGGCGCAGCTTGTGGTTTATTAGGCGCAGCTATCTGGTTTCCGTCGCTGCAGGGAGGCCTGAGAGATGGAAGGGCCTGCTGCCTAATCACAACCAGCAAGAGCTTCCTGGCACCCCTCGTCCACGTCAAAAAAACGTGCAGCGCAACTTCTCCTGTCAGGCTCAGATGAAGCCCTTAAATCGACCTCAGACCAGCTGCTGCTTTCCACGCCCTTTGTTGATTGAGTGTGTATGTGTGTGTGTATTTAGTTTCTTACGCCAAACCACTACCTTCTTTTTGTTCTCCTGCATGTGGCCGTCAGGAGTTTTAAGTGGGTGTATACGGCATGTGTGTGTCTCACATCTGGCAACCCCATGCTTTTGGTTAGGGGCTTAAAGAAGGGGCCTGAAATGTAATGCGCAAGTTTCTCAACTCAAAGATCTGTAAGCTTGTGGCTTGTTATTGTCTTCAATTTAGTCTCACTAAATAATTGTCCTTTTGGGTGTGTTTGTGTACAAAGGGAAGTCCAAGTTGACCCATGAGCTTCTTAATAGAGTGTTTACTTTTCAGTACATTTAATTATTTTTGACGTTATAACTGTTTGTTCTGTTCTGTCTGTAGTGTTGGGCGATATGCCTGTGAGTTTGCCTATACACAGTATTATCATGCTAATTTGTTTAATTATTTACTTATATTCATAGCCTGAGAGTGAACCGACTCCAGGATATGTCTAACAGCAGCCTACTGTTAGTGTAATTTATTAGCTACACATTATATCTTTTTACTCAAGTAGCATATGGAACATAATGCTTACATTTCCTTGGTTAGTCAAGCAACTGCTACAGAAAACAAAGAATATTTCAACCTGATATCATGATGAAAACGTATCTGTGAGAACTTTTTCACTAATACGTTCCGCCATGTACGTTTAGTGACATATTCGATGTGAAATGTCTACTGAGTGGTGCTAAGAGTGTTTGCATTTTGACAAAGATGAACGTACATATGGTACGTTTTATGTGACGTTGGTTTTGTAGGTGTCGCCGCAGTTCTGACTTGAGATGGCGTTGAAACTAATGCTCAATGACGTTTTAAAATAACATACTGTGTGCACTGCACTTAAACCTACCCAATAGTATGATCAAAAGTGAATGTGACGTAAAAACGTGTCCGCAAGCATCATGAGTCATGTTTTTCACAGGATTCGTACCCAAGGATTCCGCATCCTAAGTCCAATTCCATGCCAGCTGAGCTACCGAGCAACCTTGTTACGTTTGGAAAATGAAATATATGGAGTTGTAATCATAACCGTGTATGAAAACGATTACAAGTGCTCGCTGTTTTACCACCTCTAGTGTTCTTTTCTGTTGGAAACTGCAGTGATATGTACTTATTGGCATGTATTTCGCGTCTTGCAGAAAAGTTCCTACAGGTATGTTTTCATCATAAAATCAGTTAGCAATATTTACGTTATTAATGACCGCACAACTGACTTCAGTCTAGCGCAAGTTTATGCACTTTAAAAAACAGCCCCGTTATAATCAGTGAAGCTATCTACACTGTATGATTAATAAATCTTTTATGATTTATCTATTATCTTTTGTTTATGATGAGAATTTGCGAGAGAGCAGAATTTAGTCCGCAAACGCACGCTGACTGAACAACAAAACTGCGCTGTTTCATCGATGACAGATAAGCCCTAATATTAATTATATAATATCTCTGACTATCGTCGATACGCGATACTAACGTCTGTCGACACAACCCTGTCTGTGTGATTTCTAAAAAATTTTTTTTTTTTGGCCTTTTTATGCTTTTTAATGGACAGAACAGTAGAGATTGACAGGAAAGCATGGGGTGGAGAGTTGGGAACAGGATTGGCAAAGGATCACGAGTTGGGACTCGAACTCGGGTCACCAGAGGTGCAGTTGCACTGTCAGGTCAGTGCCAAAAGCACAGGTATTTTTATTACTTAAATTTAAAGTTTAGTGAATATCCTATGCATTTAAATGCCTTTTGAGAAGGACAAAATTGTTTTAAAAATCATTTGCTTTGATATTGACTTACTGAGTAGAATAAAACAGAGCATTTGTGAAGAACAGAAAAGCGTGAGTGACTTTATGTACGTAAATATTTATAAATGATTTAATTATTTGGTAACACTTTACAATAAGATGTCATTTGTTAACATTAGTTAATGTATTACCATGAACAAACAATGCATTACATTACAGTATTTATTAATCTTTGTTAATGTTAATAAAAATACAGTCGTTTATTGTTTGTTCATGTTAGCTGCCTTAACTAATGTTAACAAACACAACTTGTGATTTTAACGCATTTGTAAATGCTTCAATTAACTTTGAGATTAAAGTAGAAGTGTTGTTCATTCTTAGTTCATGTTAACTACTGTAATTAACTAATGAAACTTACCAATTATTTTAATCAATTGGCAGCCCTTATTAGTAGATAATGCATCTTTGCTATGTCCCTCTTTTGATTTTGAATAATTTATGCAGCAATCTTTAATGATTGTACTTATCTCCCTAAGAATGCAAAGGACTACTATTGTAGGGTTGTTCCAGTGTTCTCTAATAGGTACTCTGCTTCTGTACTGTTGATGCCCAGACTTGTTAGTGGTGAGCATTGGCTTGCTGATGACTGCATGTAAGTCAGCTGTGGCAGCACTTCAGTCCTCAGTCTCTCTATCTAGGGTGAGTGTAAAACATCTGAACGACGACATCTTCCCTCTAGAGAGCGTGTAGAGACATGAACGTCCCCAGAGTGGATGGGAAAGTTCAGATATTCTGTTACTTGCTTATCTGTGCATTGTTATATCCCTATAAAATCTGTAAAAATGTGACAAAGGGATGGAACTCAGCTGTTTGGGTTACTAAAAATGTTTATACTTTGGTTGGGAGGTGTGATTTTTAGTTAGGCCTAGATGTTCTATTCTCTACTCTTTCTGAATCAATCAAATGTGGAGAGCGTTTGCAATTCTCCACAGTTTTAATATAACGTAACTAGCAACTGATCTTTTGTGAGTAAAACGGTTCTATCTAGTGGTTATTGATTGGATGGAGGCAGATATTAATGCGAGTGTGTAGTTGATTGTAAGAAATGGATGGAATTTAAGCTGACTAAATGATTGGTGGAGTCTGTCGTGAAGATCGAGTTAAGACATTTTGATTTAATTACACAATGTAATTGTTTTTGATGACGAGCTGAAAAAAGGAAACCTGGATAGATGGTTCAAAGTACAATCAATAAGATGCATTTAACAAATAAATAGGGGGAATTTCCATTTCATGCTGACTTCTGCAATTATTAGTGGCACTTTTAACAAATCATGAAGGGTTTTTAGTTCTAGAATTTACTTCTGTTGTATCTGTTAGCCTACTGCTATTGTTGAAAATTGTTTTATCATGAAGTGGCATAGATATTTTTATGTGTACACTACCAGTCAAAAGTTTTTGAACAGTAAGATTTTAAAAAGTCTCTTCTGTTCTGCCTGTGTTTGTTTGATCCATAGTACAGCAAAAGCACTATAATTTTGAAATATTATTGCTATTTAAAATAACTGCTTTCTATTTAAATATATTTTAAAATGTAATTTATTCCTGTGATTTCAAAGCTGAATTTTTAGCATCATTACTCCAGTCAAATGATCCTTCAGAAATCATTCTAATATTCTGATTTGCTGCTCAACAAACATTATTATTATTATGTTGAAAACAGCTGAGTAGAATTTTTTCAGGTTCCTTTGATGAATAGAAAGTTCAGAAGAACAACATTTATCTGAAATGTCTTTATCATCACTTTTAAACAATTTCTATATTTTATTAATTTCTATAATTAGAACGTTTCTGAAGGATTATGTGACTTGAACAGTGATTCTAAAAATTCAGCTTTGAAATCAAAGGAATCAATTTTATAATATTTTACGGTTTTTGCTGTACTTTGGATCAAATAAATGCAGGCTTGGTGAGCAGAAGAGACAAATCTTACTGTGCAAAAACTACCAAAGACTGTTAGCGTGCATCAAAGCAGTCCTGACAGTTGCAGCATGTTTCTTTCTTCGATTTCTGGATGAATTCATGGTTCGGTGAGTGAAGGATGATCCACCCTTAGAATGACCTCATAATGTTGAATTGAATGGTTTAATCCAACAATGGTGCTCTTTTTATCTCTTTCTCTCCCTATTTTTACTCGAACAGTCATTCTCAAGAGCAACGCATATTTTTAGTCATTTTCCCAACTGGAGTTGCATACTTTAGCATAGAAATGTTTCACAGTCGAGTCCTTTCCAGTTCAAACACCCTGTATTTGCATTGATGTTATTTCTGGTGTGACGGAAAAACAGGCAGAACATTCTCAAGCGTTTCAGTGCTTCCTCAGGCCAGAACCGGCAACGCCCAGGCTCACGTTTGGGGGGGGGGTCGCCCCGGGGGTCTTGCTGCGCCTCTCTCTGAATGGCTGCTCGCGGAGTTCCAGCCCGGGACAAAAGAGATGCGCCCCTGCTCTACATTCCGATGTGGAATTACCCAGAGCGCAATTCCATTCCCTCTGGTCTNGGGGGGGGGGGTCGCCCCGGGGGTCTTGCTGCGCCTCTCTCTGAATCGCTGCTCGCGGAGTTCCAGCCCGGGACAAAAGAGATGCGCCCCTGCTCTACATTCCGATGTGGAATTACCCAGAGCGCAATTCCATTCCCTCTGGTCTTCCTCTTCGGGCTCGGGGACCGTTTGATACGAGATAGCGGGTCGGTCGAGCGGCCTGTGTAAACAGCCGCATTCCACATGCAACGGAGAAGAGAGAGAAATGCAGCTTTCAGGCTTTTGTTCTGCCCTGCCTTCTGGCCTGCTTTGATTTAAGTCTGCAGCAGGAAGTGCTCGCGTTGCACCGGATTGGAGAGTGACTATAATCAGCTGAATCTGGACTGTGTCTTGTTAACTGTCAGTCTTCGTGGTTGTATAGAGCTCGTGCGTTCCTCCAGGAATGGGATTTGGGCAGTAGTCATCATTAGCTTGTTTATCTGTGCTTTGTGCGAATGCTGTGACTTTCTTGTGTGGGAGGTTTCAACCGTGTGGCCGAGATCTATCAGAAACGCATTTCGTAATGAAGTGCGGATAGTGTGCTAATGGCTTGTTATCTCATATGTTTCAAAGTTTGAAGGAGATCTAACTCGGTGGTTTTCTTTAATTCGCCTTCTTTTAAAGAAGCTAAAAGTAGCTTTTGTGAATTTCACACCCTTGAGGACATGGATCTTATTAAATAGCAGCTGAATATTGCTGCTGTTGCAACTAGGGCTGGGGAAAACATATTCTCTCGTGTTACAGCCTTTTGGCGATATGCAATACGAATCTATATTTAAATTTTCATTATGTCACAGTATTTATGTATACTACTTTTCAAAGTTTTGTTCAAAGAAATGTCTCTTGAGCACGAAATCAGCATATTATAATGTTTTTCTGAGGGATTGTGTGATAACGAAGACTGGAGTAACTGTGCTGGAAATCACAGGAATGAAGTACATTTTAAAATATATAATACAGAATACAGTTATTTTAAATTGTAATATTTTACAATATTACAGTTTTTACTGTACTACTTACTACTGTATTTTACTGTGCTACTTACTACAAAACATGAGTCAAAAGCATTTTTTTTATTTAATTGGCTCTAAACTTTTGAACAATACTGTATTTGATCAGAAAAGATTTGAAAGATGTGTTAGTTACTGTATTTTTTTTCTTCTATAAAATTAATTACTGGTATAAGCAAAAAAAATCTCTCTCTCTCTCTCTCTCTCTCTCTATATATATATATATGTATATATATATATATATATATATATATATATATGTTTTCATGAATTCTTATGTAAATTGACTAAATTAAATCAAACGTGGCAGTTCATACTAACAGTCAAAAGTTTTTGAACTGTAAGATTTTTTTTTTTTTTTTTAAAGAAGTCTCTTCTGCTCACCAAACCTGTGTTTATTTGATCCAAAGTACAGCAAAACTGTAAATTTTTGAAATATTTTTACTGTTTAAAACAACTGTTTTCTATTTTAATATATTTTAAAATGTAANCATGAATTCTTATGTAAATTGACTAAATTAAATCAAACGTGGCAGTTCATACTAACAGTCAAAAGTTTTTGAACTGTAAGATTTTTTTTTTTTTTTAAAGAAGTCTCTTCTGCTCACCAAACCTGTTTATTTGATCCAAAGTACAGCAAAACTGTAAATTTTTGAAATATTTTTACTGTTTAAAACAACTGTTTTCTATTTTAATATATTTTAAAATGTAATTTATTCCTGTGACTTTAAAGCTGAATTTTTAGCATCTTTACTCCAGTCACGTGATCCTTCAGAAATCATTCTAATATTCTGATTTGCTGCTTAAAAAACATTTATTATGATGTTGAAAACTTTTGATCAATTTAAAGCATTCATATATATATATATATATATATATATATATATCTTTGGAAATTTCTATTTATCAAAAAATCAGAAATTCTGCTTGCATTTGGCTAATGAAAGAAATTAAAACACATTATAAATCAAATTAAAATGGGATCTAAATGAGCATAAGTAAATAAATATTTGGATTTTAAAATATTAAAAATACCCCACAGTGACTTCTGTGAACATTTTTGAGTGTTCTTTTGAGTGTTCATTAAATCACAATCATTGAAACAGACAGTCTGGAAAAAATAATATGTTTTAAAGATTCTAACTTCCCAACATGCAATTTTGTTAAATCAGTTACATAAGAGGTGCTGTTTAAATGTTTCTGTTTTAGCGCTCTCATACTAATGAGCATTAAAGTCACAGCAATTATTCATGATGTTGTTTACTTACATATCGGCAACAAAATCACTGTAAATATATCTTGAATATTTTATATATTCTGCACAGGCTTAATTGGAACACACAAGCAAGCGTTGGGCGATAAATTAGGCATTTATTGTTGTCATGTCTTGTTCTCATATAGTGGCCTTTCTCATCTGTGTATTGCATCAATTAATCACGCTTAAGCTGATAGGATTCATTGCTCTGTGGTTCAGGTTCATTTGGGTTAATGTGTGTGGGGTTTTATTTGCCTATAATGGATTATTCTCCCATCAGAGGTGTGCGTTTTGACATTACCCGTGTTCACAAATGGCATTTGAGTAATGACAGAGCAGCAAACTTTGACCTCAAATCATCCTGTTTCCAGAAACCTTGCTAAGTCATTGAATTTTGATGGAGAAAACCCTATGATAACTGAATACTAGACATGTTTCAGTAAAGTGCTTATTTTATGGTAATTTAACATCAGACCCAGTCAAACTGAAAGCGGTATGTCTCCATGACTCGGTATGTGTCTTCTGTTAGTAAGTTTCTCCAGTGCTAAACACACATTATTAGTAATCTGAAGCAGCACGCTGCATGTGTCTTGACACGCAGCGAATGGTTTTGCCACTGGGTCCATGATTCCATGCTCATTTTTGTGACTTCCAGCATAGTTTGTTCAGTCATCTGCTGGTGTCCACAAACAGTGAATTGTTGGTGCCTTAATCCTGTCAGAATGTTTGGAATAATTCCCAGCCATCAGAAAGATTATCCAAGAACGCAGTCTGGGAAATGGTTGGGGCTGTTGCGCTGACAGCGATTTGCATCAATAAAGCAAATGCAAGTCATTCAGTTTCGATGAGAGCGCTCCAGCAGAAACTGTTGAAGATATAGTTCAAGCTGAACCTACCACATGACATTTTACAACTTGAACTAACACTTCCGTGTCATAAAAAGATCATATCAAGGATGTTATAAAAATTATTGACGTGACAGTCTGTTTTTTTTAATGTTTCTGTTGGTTGGCTAGTGTAACATTCATATATATATATTTTATATTTAGTTCAAATTAGAACTAGATTAGTTCACTCCGGAATACAACATTCCTGATAATTTACTCACCGCCATGTCATCCAAGATGTTCAATGTCTGTCTTTCTTCAGTCGAAAATAAATTAAGGTTTTTGAGGAAAACATTCCAGAATTTTTCTCCATATTGTGGACTTCAATGAGGATCAATGGGTTGAACGTCTAAATTGCAGTTTCAAAGGGCTCTACACGATCCCAGGCGAGAAATAAGGGTCATATCTAGCAAAAAATCGTCGTGTTCTAAAAAAAAAATGTAAAATTATATGCTTTTTAACCACAAATGCTTATCTTGTACTAGCTCTAACTCATTACACATTAACGTTGGAACGGTCTCGCATGGTTAGTTCTTCATCTGTGTATTTCGGTTCAAAAAGGTAGAGTAGGGCGAAAAACATCATCTTATTTTTGTGTTTGACTTTCTTTGCACGCTCACTTCTGCGAACGTTTCGTATGACTTTTCCAACGTGATGAGTTGTGGAAGTCGTGAATGCAGAGCTAGTGCAAGATGAGCATTTGTGGTTTAAAAAATATATACATTTGTATTTTTTTTTTTTTTGTAGAAAATGACCGATCATTTCACTACACTCTTAAAAATAAAGGCTCAGAAGGGGTGTTTTTGCGGTGATGCCATAGAAGAACTGTTTTTGGTTCCCCAAAGAACCTTTGAAAGGTTCCATGGATGTTCAAGGTTCTTTATGGAACCATTGATGCCAATAAAGAACTTTTTTTTTTAAAAGAGTGTAGATAAAACCCTTATTCCTCGGCTGGGATCATGTAGAGCCCTTTGAAGCTGCAGTAAAACTGCAGTTTGGACCTTCAACCCTTTGATCTCCATTGAAGTCTATTATATGGAGAAAAATCCTGGAATGTTTTCCTCAAAAACTTCATTTCTTTGAAGACATAGGAAGTGAGTAAATTAGGAAATTTTAAATCTAGAGTGAACTAATCCTTTAAAATCTACAGTATCACAACCTGAATGCACTTATGAAATAGCAGCTTTTAAATGCACATGCTGGATGGGTTAAATTACCATCCCATCTTGAGTTTAAGTATTCGTGAGTCATAGATTAGTCTTGCGCCTTTCAGAGATCTTCTTGTCTTTGCGTATGATTTATGGATACTGTGTGTTCCTCCTCCTCCTCTACATCTCTCTGGCTTAGGGAATCATGCCAGGATCTCTGTGGCCTGATCGTGCCTCACTGAGAGATGACAAATGATGGGTGAGAGGTTGAGGTGAGTCCTGGGAATGGGCCAAAGGGGGGCGACAGGGCCGCAGGTCATTCAAAACTCCCCTAAACCCCATAGCGTTGAACCATATGTTTCTGTCTGAATGAGCAGAGTGCAATATCTCACTCTGACACCAGGCTCGACCCATCTACCATTTAGTTCCAAAGTGTTCACATGTTGCATCCCGTTACCCATTTTAAAAGCACCAGAGGGGACTGTGAAGGTCATGACCAGTGTCTTCGCAGAACCAAAAATCAGAGAATGGCCTTTTTAGGTGATAGACACAACCTTGGATACTTGCCTTTAATGGGGAAGGTACAAGGCAAGTCATTTGCTTGTTTCTGTTTGTCCTTTTCGTTTCACATTGGATCGCACTGCATTTAGTCTCACGATCCAAGCTAAAAGTGTTCTGAGAGGGCCTGTATGGCCCTGGACTTGTCAAACTTCCTCATTATACTTTTAAGAGTACATTTCTAACAAAATGGACACTCATATTTGTGACCCTGGACCACAGAACTATAAGACCACAGAAGTCATAAATAGCATGGGTATATTTGCAGCCATAAATTTTTTCTGTTATGCCAAAAATCATTAGAGCTAAGTAAAATAGCTCCATGAAGACATGTTGTAAATTTCTTACCGTAAATATAATAAAACGTAACTTTTGATGAGTAATATGCATTGCAAGAACTTTGTTTGGATAGCAATTTTCTCAATATTTTGATTTTTTTTGCACCCTCACATTCCAGAATGTGGTGATGTATAAATCTCGGTTTCAACAAATTGACTCTTATGACTGGTTTTGTGGTCCAGGGTCACATTTGTCAGTGACTCGGTTATGAGTTATCCATGTTTGAAGATATTTTTGTCCTTAAAGTGTGACAACACCAGTGTGATCTCTTTATATAAAGCCTGTACACTTTAGTAGGATTGGTTTTGTGCTGTGAAGTGGAGATAATTTGTTAATTGGAAACATTTCGTGGCTGTGGAGCGTACCTGCGCTGCTGCCAACAGCAACTTGGCGGTGGAGATGCCTCTCGTGTATCTCTGCTCCCATTGAGGATTCACTTTGACTAATTGCTACCTCTGAACCCAAAAGAAACATGGAGAAGTCGGACAAAAATGGAACAGCGGAGCTGATATAAATGGACTAACCTGAGCCGTTGATGATGGGGCAAAGAGAGAGCGCCAGAGCGATATTGATTCAGGATCAGAGTTGATGGCGTTTTCAGGGTGTTATTAGGCTTAGCTTGAGTGTTAAAGCCCTGCTTTACCACACTGTCACAATGAAGTCCTAGATTTACCGATATCTCCGCTCGGGTCGCAAACTGTGCTGATTTTCAGGCTTGCAGTGAGTCACCCTGTGTGTTTGCATGTCTGGTTCCTTAAACTGCTATGCAAAGGCTTCTGCCTCACTCTGCATTGTGTAACAATGTCAGGCGATGCTTTTCACAAATGGAAATCTGTTTAGCAACATCATGAGACATTGCAATTCAGCTTAGAATATTTCACACTTCCATTGAAAATCTGTAACGTCATGTTCCTATCAAGGCGCAAAATGACACATTTCATACTACGCTGAAAGAAAAATACCGGGATGGTAACAAAGTCACAGGAACTTGGAACATATTTGATGATTAATACACAGCTATGTAGGGCAGGGTTTGGACCAATGGGATGTCCCAGTAGTGAATCTCATTTCCAAGTATGAGTCTCATCAAGTTCCGAAATAATAACTCAAGGCAGTAACCCTTCGCAAACAGCTTGATTGATAGGCGATCTGACCAATCGTAAGTCGAATATGCTATTCTGTCCGACAAACAAATCAGAAAGGAGAGTAGATTAACTTCGGTGGACTTAAACTTGAATCATTGTGTGTATTAACACATTTCCGTGGTTTAAGTAAAATACATTATAATGTTCATTCATGTTTTTTCGTGCTTTAAGTAAAGAAGAAAAAATGAACGGTTCACGTGTTGATTGATTGATTGATTGAAAGTGGCATTGTTTACATAGTAACTAACTAAAGAGGGTGGGTTTTTGCGAAGGGTCAATTTCAATAATACATTATATTTGTGAGCGTATGTTCAGCTGTTCTTTTTAATAGTTAACTTGTAATAGTTCATAGTGACTATTTTTGAATTTTTCGGATAATCGGTCTTTAAGGCTCGCTAAATATTGGTCACAGACATGATGATTTACTTTTAATTCACTAAAAAACAAAAAAAATGTTTTCATGCCATTTTAAGTCTTATTTTGACGTAACATGGTGGTTATACTTAAGTATGCGAGTTGTTTACTTACTTTTTTTTAAGTTAGTCTTCTCATTAGTGCCATTGTATTGTTCATTCAGACTGATTCACGTACACAGAATGGCATGAAAACAAGAGGCAGGATTTATCGCATGAACCAATCACAGCCGATCGTAACCAGTCATATCCAATCATATCGCGATGGAGGCATCGCCTCCTCTCACGTGACTTTCCCTCATTCATTCTCAATTACCCCCCCACCAAACTCACCGCACACTTTAGGGAATCTGTTAAAACTCCATGGGCTCAGGGGAGGCGAGAGAGACACGGACTCTCGCTGTAACTTTACCCACTGGTGTCACAATGTTTCTTTAGAAAAACGAGTGATTTATACACTTTTTAATGTTATGTTTTATCTGCATTGTATTATTTTTGTACTACAAATTTTTTCACATCCAATATTTTGAGTACTTCCTCCCTTGCCTCCTCAATAGGAAATGCCCCTGATACATACATATATAATATGTAGCAAAACTGTTAAAAAAAAAAAAAAAAAATCATGTGACACTGAAGACTGGAGTAGTGATTGCTGAAAATTCAACTTTGCCATCGCAGGAATAAATAATGTTTTTAAACATATTAAAGTAGAAACATATACTTATTTCAAAATGACCAATACCAGTTTGCCTGTGCCATGATTCTTACTCTAGCCCAGACTTTCAGTTTCCCACTGGGAATTATGACTTTGCTGTGTGCGCTGATGTAGTAAATACAATCATGCCAACATGACATCAAGGCAGCAGTAGTCTTGTAGCTTGTCGGTGTGACAGCATAGCTTATCATTAAACTCTGATTTAGTTCTGTTGAAATGGCGTCGTAGTGTCAACTCCAGCACTACTGATGCTTGTCGACTATTAGCTAGATTGTCATTTTAGCACTTGTAGCACTTGCACGCCTTTCAGGGATAGTGCTTAAAACGGCGAACGCTTCCCTCTCTCGAGTCGTCTGCCAGAGCCCGAACCCATGAACGTCACCGACATTACAGCTGGCTAACGCTGACTTTTTCCAGCGCTCACATGCCGAAATGAATTTGGCTGAGATGGAGAAGTCTTTGAGGTTTGAAATGTGAGACCGTTCCTCTCCCCCACCCCAGCGCTGTTCAGCTTCACATTCACAACCGTCGCTGCCGCCTCGCTCTCAAAATGACGCTTACTGTCTGCTCCTCGCGGCCGCGAAAAGATGTTTCATTCTCGCTGACTCCCGGTGTCTATAGCCTGTCAGTTTGTGTTTACACCTAAGCCTGCCTCCGGGCGAAAGATGCCACTATCTTTCGAGTGGAGATAAACTCGTTCTTTTTCCAGTAATGGTTAGTCATTTTCGGATTGTAATCTCTGCTCCGTGTACTCCGTGACCTTTGCACTTCCTACAGGAATGAGAGTTTGATGTCTTCCTTATGTTGCGTTATGTTTGTCTTGTGACTTCATACTGAACGCCTGAAGGAGTGATACGTCAACATGTGAAAGGAGGTTCTTAAAGGAATAGTTGACTCAAAAATGAAAATTCTGGCATTAATTACTCACCCTCACGTCGTTCCAAACCTGTAAGGTCTTCGGAACACAAATTAAGATTTTTTGACATGTTCTGACACGTTCAAGGCCCAGAAAGGTAGTAAGGACATTGTTAATTAATTAATTTTATTTATGTGTAGACTTTCCCTTTAAGAAGAACATCTGTAATGGCCACAAAACCAAATCAGCAAATATTAAACATCACTCTTTTCTTCCATTTAACTTTTTTTTTTCTCTGTTGTGCACTTCACACCCTTTCAGACGGTCTGTGCTCTAGTTTATAAACCTCTTGTGCTCCGTTGCCAGTTTTGCCTGGGTTTGTGCGCCAACTTTAGAAGAAGGCTAACAGCAGCATGTTGTAACGCTGATACAGCCTTTTCCAGCACAGTCTCCAGTGATTAGCTGAATCTGGCCCTGACGGGCGGCCGGCAAGTTCAGAGCAAGACTGTTGATTTGTTCCGTTTGCACATTTCAATCTCCCTTACCTTAGCACGCAGAAACACTGGTCAAACAGGCTGATTTGTCTGTTAAGCGCTGATGTCTGTCTGTTTTTATAATTTTCCTGTCCTTAACAGGCCTTTTACTTGATAACACGCCTTTAATTGCATATAAGGTAATTTTGTACCAAAACGTCAGACTGCTTTTGCAAAAATCTGAGATGAAGTAAGAGGTACGCATTGTTAGCATGTACTTTGTAGGTCATAAACAAAGCATTGCACAGATATTATCTGCATACACTGTATTTTGCCCAAGGCACACGCAGCTAGAGAGATAGTTGGCTGTGTTTACAGCATTTTGCATTTTGCTTGGCAAAAGCTAATTGGACTCAATTATAATGACTTGCATTCCAGCACTTTCATGTGCACAGAAAGGCTATTATTTTCTAGAGCTGAATGTGCAATTGATTAATCATTTTAAATAATACTGCAAATACATTTTTTTTTCAATGGCATTTTAATGCTTCGGTCCTATTATAATCAATAAAACAGTCACTATAAGTTGTGTACGAGTTTTGTATGCCTTTTGGAGTAGATATGCATGGTTTCTGTAACACGTTTCCCTGTGGATGCCATCATCGTAATATTAATTTTGCACACTATTATATGTGGACCACAAAACGGGTCATATGGGTACATTTATTAAATCTGAAAGCAGATGATGTAAATAAATAAAGAAATATAAATAAATAATATATAACAGTTCCATTGATGTGTGGTTTGTTATGATAGGACAATATTTGGCCGAGATGCAACAATTTGAACATCTGAGGGTGCAACAAATCAAAATATTGAGAAAATCGCCTTTTAAAGTTGTCCAAATAAAGTTCTTAGCAATGCGTATTACTAATTAAAATACTCATTTTTACAGTATTAAATTTACAAAGTATCTTCATGGAACACAGTCTTCACTTAATCTCATGATGTTTGGCATAAAAGAAAAATGGATCATTTTGACCCATGCAATGTATTTTTGTCTATTCCTACTTATGACTGGTTTCGTGGTCTAGGGTCACATGTATACAGTACAGTTTCAGAATACAGTATGACATGCTGCTTTCCAGTTGGATGAGATCTGAGACCTGAATCATTGTGTCCCTTGTGTCATTTGACCCACATCTTTTTTTATTTAAGTGGTGTCTTGAGACTTGGTTTCATGTATGTGTTGGGACTCTTTTTGTGTGAGAATCTAAATAGGAGGCTGTGCTTATCCTCAAAGCCCTTTTAATGGCTTTAAGTAGCTCAACACCGTGTTTGAGGGTCTTAGAGGCAGAATCCACTCACCACTGAATCACTTTCACTGTGGTCCTGCTGAGTCTCTCTCACCCTCTTGACCTTTTTTGAGGACAACCTGAGGCTGGGCAAATACAGCCTGCTCAGCCATTAGCCAAGAGTGCTGCTCTTCCTCTGCTGTCGCTTTGTGTAATACAGTCAGACAGAAGGAAGAGTTTGCCAAAACATGGGTGGAAAGATTGTTGGGAGCGTAAGACCTCTCTCTTTTCCTCATTGAGGGCTTTCGCTTATGATATTGCTCAGCTTTTGACTGTAGCTGACAGGTGCCTAAACGATAAGTGGCTTCACTGGGCCTCTTTTGAAGCCTTTGAGAGCGCTTTGTTCTGTTCTGCTTCTGATTTTTCTGTATCCGTCAAGTACTGGGAAGTCAAAAACTAAAAGGAAATGTTTCGGAGAAGAAAAGCCCAAATACTGAGACATGCCAGTTTTACTCAGAAATTAGCTACAAATAACCTGTTGAAAGTTGTTGTAAGCCAAAACCCTTGATGTATTTTTATTTTTCTTGTCCAAAACTATTTGGCTTGTCTTGAAGTGTCTGAGCAGGTAATTTCACCCATAAATATTTTCATGTACATTTTATATTATGATAAATGACCAGTATTAAAATTTTACACAATTTGGTCTAAACCAAATGTTTGAAAACTAAAATCATTTTGAAGTGAATTCAGACATTACCTGTTTTCACCACTGAATAAAAAAAAAAACTGAAAAAAGGTAATTGCGACTTTTTAGCTCACAATTCTGACGTTGTTTCTTGCAATTGTGAGTTTACATCTCACAATTCTGATTTTTTTCTCAGAACTGCATGATATAAACTCGCAATTGCGAGAAATAAAGTCAGAACTGCGATATTTGAACTTGAAATTCTAAGAAAAAATGAGAATTGCAAGATAAAAATGGTCAGTTCTGAGAAATAAAGTTGCAATTCTGAGAAATAGTCAGAATTGTAAGATACAAACTTGCAAATCTGACTTTTTTTCAGAATTATGTGATTTAAAAACTTGCAGTTTTTGCAAAAACTGAATTGCGAGATTAGAACTTGAAATTCTAAGAAAAAATGAGAATTGCAAAATAAAAATAGTCAATTCTGAGAAATAAATTTGCAGTTATGAGAAATGGTCGAAATTGTTAGATATAAGCTCAAAAATCTGACCTTCTTTTCTCAGAATTATGTGATTTTAAAAACTTGCAATTGCAAGAAAAAACTCAGAATTCCAAGATTTGAACTTGAAATTCTAAGGAAAAAATGAGAATTGCAAGATAAAAATGGTCAGTTCTGAGAAACAAAGTTGCAATTCTGAGAAATAGTCAGAATTGTGAGATTTAAACTCGCAAATCTGACTGTTTTCTTAAAATTATGTGATTTTAAAAACTTGCAGTTGCGAGAAAAAACTCAGAATTGCAGGATTTGAACTTGAAATTCTAAGAAATAAGAAAAATTGCAAGATAAAAATACTAAATTCTGGGAAATAAAGTTGCAATTTTAAGAAATAGTCAGAATTGTGAGACTTTTTTTTGGGATTATGTGATTGAGAACTTGCAGTTGTGAGGAAAAATCTCAGAATTGCGAGATTTGAACTTGAA
This sequence comes from Labeo calbasu, assembly GCA_019740295.1. Lineage (NCBI taxonomy): Eukaryota > Metazoa > Chordata > Actinopteri > Cypriniformes > Cyprinidae > Labeo > Labeo calbasu. The sequence continues at coordinate 15,678 of JAHKKF010519905.1, read as the reverse complement.
ATTCTAATAAAAAATGAGAATTGCAAGATAAAAATAGTAAATCCTGAGAAATAAAGTTGCAATTCTGAGAAATGGTTGAAATTGTTATATATAAGCTCACAAATCTGACTTATTTTCTCAGAATTATGTGATTTAAAAACTTGCAATTGCAAGAAAAAAACTCAGAACTGTGAGATTTGAACTTGAAATTCTACAAAAATTAAAATTGAAAGATAAATAGTCAATTCTGAGAAATAGAATTGTGAGAGATAAACTCATCTGACATTTTTCTCAGAATTAAACTCGCAATTACGAGGGAAAAAGTTGCAAGATTTGAACTTTAAATTCTAAGTGAAAGATTTCAACTCGTATCAGAGAAAATATCAGTTATTTTTTTAATAACTTCCCTTTCGAATTGGATATTTATAACACGCAATTGTGAGTTTATATCTCAAAGCTCTGAGAAAAAAGTCAGAGTTGCAAGATGCAAACTTGCAGAAGAATTGCGAGATAAAAAGTCACAATTACCGTTTTTGTTTTTTATTCAGTGGTGTAAACGGGCTTCCATAACAACTAATGTACAGTTTGGTTGAGTAGACTTTCAATGGAGGGAGAGAAAACTCTTAAGTTTACAAATTTTCCTATGTCAATAATTTGTCTCAAAGATGTGTAATTATGGATTTCGAACGATATTTGGGTAAATGATGAATTTTAATTTTGGGGTGAACTTCTCCTATAACTTTGTTTGTGATATACCCACCTCTCATCTTAAGTGTGTGAACGTGGCCCACTTAAGTGCACTTAACTTGGGCGTAAACATAACACGCTCAGAAACGCTGTCAAACCACACGGATAAACACATTTACATATGGCTTTGAACTTCCTCACGCTTACAAACTCTCACGTGTACGTGTATACACTTGATTACCTAGCCTAAAGGCCTGCTATTGTTCTTTAGTTAAACTAACTATAATATTGTTATCCAAACATTAAAAAAACCCTTTAAAATGTTTTTTTTCCATTAAAATTGTCCCCAAAAGAGTTTTTCTTCTTTTTCTGTTGTCAAAAGTTTATCTAGGTCATTAGCATGCTAAAACTCCAGACCTTAGTCATCTTGAGAAGAAGATCCGAAGCGTCTGCACACTGTTTTGGATTCTTCATCACAGCGAAAATCCTCTTACACAGTGTCATGGGATCTTGCTTGGTTAATTACTAGAGGGGAAGCATTGTAGGAGAGAGATCACTTCACAGACACGATGGCTTGTGCAGTGCAATGTGCCTGTGAATTTTTCAACAAGGTGTAGAGCAGATGTGTTAAAAACCTCTCAAATCTTGTGGAGGTTCTCTTTAGAACAGATTTAGGATTACTCCACGGCTTTCTGACTGAGTTGTATTTAGTTTGGGTGGGTCAGAGTTCATGGAGAGTTTGGGACACAAGTCGCATGTCATCTGCTTAGTCAGTTAGATTGAAGTTACTCATTTGTTTCAACCCTGTGTCTTCCTCTGAGATATTTTGAGCTGAGCTTGTCATCGCTTGACTTTATAGCCCAGAAGAGGCGTGGTGTGTTAAAGGAGGATGGTTTGAGAAATCAAGTACCATTTCCTGTCATAATCCACCCTGTCATTCGCACCACACTCTTGCTTAAACATGACCATTGAAAATGCTCATCTAAACACCTTGAACTCCCACAGTCATTGTGACACCGACCACAGGCCTCAGCAACTCACAAAATTTGCTTGATGCCCTGTGATAAAGCGTTGCCTTAGTGTTTCCTGAGTAATGCATTGCAATTTATGAGTCAAGTTGTAATTCTCATTAACAAAGTCATTGCTGCAGGTAAAGGTCGTACGAATAATGCCAGGCCATTATATTTTTCCCCTTCTTATCTGCTCAAGCAGTAGTCTTTGTTAATAATCTGTCAGAACTAATGGAATAGTTAACCTAAAAGTGAAATTCTGTCTTGAGAAGGCCTGTTCACACCCAGAATGATATTCGTATTAGCTATAATAACCATACAAGCGTTCTCCACACAAATGGATGATACCATTGTTTATTTTCAGAGTCAGGATGATTCCGATTGGCTGTCAAAAGATTGTTCCTCTGCATCATTACTGTTATAGTTGTGGTGTGGACTTCTCTGTTCTCATAGAATTAAAATGATTATCAAAACTCGTATAGTTATTGTCCTTGGTGCGGAAAGGGTTTTACCCTCCGTGTCGTTTCAAACTTCCTCTGTTGAATACCAAAGAAGCTCATTTAATAAATAAAGTGAATACAGTACAATGTCATTCATTTCAGCCAAAAATGATTTACTTATCCTCAAGCCATCCTAGGTCTATGTGACTTTCTTCTTTCAGACGAATACAGTCAGAGTTATATTTAAAAATGTCCTGGCTCTTGCAAGCTTTGTAATGGCAGTGAATGGCTGTTGAGATTTTAAAGTCCAATAAAGAGCATACGTCCATCATAAAAAGTGCTCCACATAGCTCCAGGGGGTTAATAAAGGCTTGATACTTTTGTGCATGAACCATAAGATCTAGCCTTCGCTAACTGTCGTAGGCGTAGCGTAACTTCTGGAGGGAACTTGACATGTGAGAACCAAGTTTTGTTTACAGCAAAGGAAAACCAGTCTCCTCTTGGCTTATATTGAAATCCTTCAACGTTTTGTCTTTACAAATCCTCGTTTTGTACTTCTAATTCCTAGAACGCCTCTCTCTCGTGTACAAATGTACAGTGTGACAGTTAGCGGAAGCTAGAGATTGCGTTTTGTAGTTTTAAATATAGGTATTTTTCATCCACAGACCCATCGATTTGCTTCAGAAGGCCTTGGAGTGCTTTTTATGATGGATGGATGCACTTTATTGGACTTCCAAATCTCAACACCCATTTACTGCCATTATAACGTTTGGAAAAGCCAGGACATTTTTTAATGTAGCTCTGACTGTATTCGTTTGAAAGAAGAAAGTCATATACACCTAGGATGGCTTGAGGGTGAAGCGTTTTTTTAACGCCTGGCAGATGTTAAAAGTGGCCAAAGATTTCATAGACCCACACTAAAGGATCATTTTTCTTCACATTTCTTGGTTAATATCGAAGAATGGCAGCTGCGAGAAAACTATCTTGGGTCTTCTTGTGCTAAATAAAATATTGTGGGTTTATAATGAAATTTAATACTTCTACAGACATGCACTTGCGTGCACACACGCATTCAATCTCTCACACCTATTACCAATCCAGAATGGCCGTGAATGCTGGAATAAAGATGATTTCACAGCAATGTCTCCTTCCCACAAACCCAGATTCCCCTGCTTTTGTGATGTAAGCCTGTAAATCCCCGGTGCCTGAGGGCTTCATTGACAACCAAAAGCATATGTGGAATGCATACGCGAAGATCCAGTCAGACTTTTCCCGTTACAAAATGTGTATTTCTGTTGCAAATAGACTAATTCATTGATGTATGGTTTGTTAGGATAGGACAATATTTGGTCGAGATACAGCTGTTTGAAAATCTGGAATCTGAGGGTGCAAAAAAATCTAAATGTTGAGAAAATCAACAAAAGTTGTCTAAATGAAGTTCTTAACAATGCATATTACTAATTAAAAATTAAGTTTTGATATATTTACGGTAGGAAATTTACAAAATATCTTCATAGAACATGATCTTTACTCAGTATCCTAATGATTTTTGGCATAAAAGAAAAAACGATAATTTTGACCCATGCAATGTATTGTTGGCTATTGCTACAAAAAGTACCCATGCTACTTATGACTGCTTTTGTGGTCCAGGGTCACATATAGATGCAGTCAATTTGACCCAAACACCCGCTGTTGTTTTTCCTACTTCTAGGCTTTGTTGGTCTTATTTCAACTCCCAACTGTGGGAATCACTAATGGTGTATATGAACCATATGTGAAGATGAATTAGGTCTTCGGAGGTTACATCGCCTTTATATTCGCTTTCGCACATCTGTGCTGAATACACAATCTCGGCTGACACATCATGCACTGATATGTCCGTTTAAAAGATGTTTTCCATTTATTCACCGTATTCCCGTTTGATCGAGCGTCTTATTCTGTCACCCTCACATTTCTCACTCATTTTATGTATGTTTTCCACACAATCCTTCTCTCCCTCTTGCTCCGTCTCCCATTCCCTCTGTACTTTGCCAATGTAAATGGAAAGCAGAGCATTTGATGACAGCGGAGGATTTGCATGGAGCTGCTGGCACTGATCTATTGCTGAGAGGGAGTGCAGTGGGCTGGGGCAGTTCTCAGTCTCAGATACCCTTGTGTCTATTGCATTAAATGTGAGTAAGTGGTAATCTCTTCTATCGGAGCGTGGTCTCACAGTCAGTCTGGCTCCTGATTCAGCCGTCATGCCCACTAAAACCCAGCGTGTTGGATCTGATATGGGCCTCCCGTTTTCCCCTGTAAACTCATTGCTCTGTGGTCGCAAGCCTGGGTGGAATAAGGGAAATGAAAGGGACAGATGTTTGTCTTTTTGTTTTTTTTTTGGTTTTTAGATGCGTTTATGACTCAAGTATGCGAACTAAGTCTTGATGGTTCACTAGTCATCCGACAACTGACTAGTAAATTAGTGAGGTTAACTAAGGTCAGGTGAACCCAAAAGTTCAAGCTTAATTTTGTGCATTGTTGGGTTCTGAAATGTTTCTGACTCAAACAAAATTGATAACGTAATGGAAGTGGCGCTATAGTGAATGTTATCATAAATTGTCTTCTTAAAGAGAACCTGGGTATTAAGACTTAATACGGCTTAATATAACATAAATTATGTCTTTTAACTAAAATATATAGTAGAAAACCAATGAAAGATTAATGTTATTTAAAAAGTCCACTTTGTTTTATACATATTTTGGACTATGGGGGCGCCATTATTTCGATGACGTGCACTTGTTGAGCTACTGAAGCTACCTGTTGATATTTTTACCACGACTCCGAAAATAAAACACTGATACGATGCCACATTGTGTGGCTTTTTGTTGTAATTTTCAGTTGAAGGGCAACAAGAGAAGCGATGTAAGGCTTCACTGCTTTCCTAGCGATAAGAAGAGGAAAAACGATGGGAAGATGCCTGTGGATGAATAAAACTTCAGCCCTGATGCATTTGAGGCTTTTATTCGCCACAGCTACTGAAAGAGCTTACAAACGTCAGAGACAAGAAACGCTAGATGCCATCTTGGCAGGATGTAAACATGTTGACGCTTATCATGACGGAGTTTTGTAAGGGCGGATTTTACTCGATATCCGGGGGCGTTTAGACTCTGTGTAGGAGAAAATTGATTGTATGGCAACCATTTTACATTATGGAAAGAATGGCGCCCCCCCATAGTCCAAAATATGTATAAAACGACGAGGATTTTTTAAAATAACGTAAATCTTTCATTGGTTTTCCACTAGATATTGCAGTGAGAACATAATTTACATTTATATTAAGCCATACGCCAAGTTTTAATACTCTGACATCACCTTAAGTCATTTTTTATCTTTCAGATGGAGCAAACTATTTCAAACTTGTCATAAACTGGTTAATAGCTAGCTGTGAGAATAGTAACACATCTGGATTAAAGCTGAGGTGTGTATTGCACCACTAGCATCACCAAAACAAAAAAAAGAGACTGTTTTCAACAGATTTTCAAAGTAGTCTGCCATTGGCTGGTCACACAGATAACTCCACCCCAAAGCGATGCCATTGGTTGTTGCTATGCCTGGCAGGTCAGGAATTTCAAACAAACAAACAATGTTTTGATAGCACCATAGTGTTTATGCTTTTGAGGGAAATCAACCAATGAATGATTAGCTTAGTTAGGCTTGTTACCGCCACAACAGTAGAAGTTTTTGCAAAGCACACTGGACCATGCATTTATAACGTTTGTGCACATGAAGTGCTTTTCTGACCTAAGCCACTTCACATTCATACACTACATCTGTCTGTATGTAATTTTATTACTCCAAGTGTTGCATGAGACAGCTGAGGAGTGAGAGAGACGGAAAGACCCAAGAGACAGGGTGTGGAGCAGTTCACATCTGTCTATGTGTGTGTGTGTCGTTTATCTGAGATCTATGTCAACCCCACCACGCCGCTCTTGTTCCACTCTCTTCCTGCAAAGAAGGAAATGGCATGAATGCACAGCAACGCGACCTCAAACCAAACACCTTCATGGGCAGCGCACTCTGACGTGTCAGATGAGTGATGATCTTTTTTTGAGGGGTTATAAATGCAAAAGCTGAAGTTGACACATAATTGTGATGTCAAAGGAAAAATTCTAATTAATGAGTGGGCAGGAGTCTTGAGGGTGCAGTTCAGATTAGATACTCGGCTTTATAGCAATTTCACGCTGGCGGCCTTTTGATAGCTCAAGGCTTGAGGGCCGACCACAGGTCTAAATCCCTTTTGTTGCTTGATTGACTATGGCTCTCAGCTTCAAGTTATGCATTTGAAGTGCTGTGGTGAACTTTTCTTGTATTGGAAGTTTAATAGAAACTACTGAATAAAACGGTATTGATTTTTCTTTGAGTAGCTCAGCTGCTTGTATGAAATTCTGACTGATGAAATGTAGACTCATGTCTTTTCTCTTGTCTCTTCTTTAGGTAGTTAACGGACACACTGCACAATGCGTGAATACAAGTTAGTAGTCCTCGGATCAGGAGGTGTTGGCAAGTCTGCGCTGGTAAGTGGCTGGCAACTTTCTCTACCTCCTTCCTTTATCTTTCTTTTCATGCCTTTCCCTTTCTACATAAACAGCAATTTTCATGTTTGTTTATCTTTCATATTGCTGTGGTTTTTCCATTACGGTTTCCTTGTGTTGGACAAGTGACGCAAGTTCATCGACAAGCGTCTCAAATTCAAGTGATTCAAACCCAAAGGCGTATCGCAATATTAAGGGATAGTTCACCCCAAAATGAAAATTCTGTTATTAATTACCCTCATTGTCGTTCCAAACCCGTAAGGCCTTTGTTCATCTTCAGAACACAAATTAAGATACTTTTGATGAAATCAGAGCTTTCTAACCTTGCAACGTAACATTCAAGGCCCAGAAAGGTAGTAAGGACATTTGTTTTAACAGTGTTCTTACTACCTTTCTGGGCCTTGAACGTGGTAGTTGTGTTACTGCCTATGCAGGGTCAGAAAGATCTCGGATTTCATCAAAAACATCTTCATTTGTGATGCAGGTTTGGAACGACATGAGGGTGAGTAATTAGTGACAGAATCTACATTTTTAGATCAACTATCCCTTTATTGATATTGTGTTGATACTATTGTGTTGTTACATATGATAATATCGTAAGTAATCCAGAGGCAATAACTATATTGTTGACTTTTCAATATAGTACAGCAAAGTAGCGCCAGATGCCACTTGTCTTAAAATGGAAAATAGACAATGACGCAGTATGTACAGTATTAAGAAATCACGTCAGAGATTGTGACGCAGGCA
>JAHKKF010519899.1:1090-19884 GCA_019740295.1 Labeo calbasu | reverse complement strand
AACATAGTAAGTATATACTGTAATAAAAAAGTACAATTCCTGTCATTTATATTCCTTTTAAGAAAAGAAAAATGAGATCTAACCTATGTTTTAAAGCTCATGACCTGAAATGAGTGATTGCACATTAAAAATATGTATTTGTGCACAAACTAAAGTGAACAATCACAGCAACAAACACATTTTTCCATTGTTCATTTTAGGTTTTACACATACAGTATTTAATTTAATGCTACATTAATGTTAATAATGCTAATAATATTATATATGATCAAACAAGATCAAATGAAAATAATATTTTGACTCTGGAAAATAACTAAATGTTCAAGAATTTATTTAAAAAAGTTAAATCATTGTCTGTGCACACAATATGTGTGTGTGTGTGTGTATGCATAGTCAAGTAAATGGAAACACTTTTAAATAAAAAAGGTTAAATAAGCAGCAATGCATGAACCGCACATATCAACCTACTGCTGCAAAAAACATCTGAAGAAATCATAAGTAGGGTTTTTATTAATCATATTTTGAACAATTTTCATTCCCAAAGTGGCTGTTCTACACTTTCCATTTAGATCCATCATACTTTAATAATCAAGTATGTCCGTTAATTTAGTTGAAGTTGGATCTTGCAATGAAAGTACAATATTTGTGAAGAGCTAATATTATAAAGTTAAGCTTTAACTTATATAATATTAGCTATCTATCTCAATCTTTAAAATATTTTGCAGTCCCATTATTCTGACCTTCTTTAGACTAAAAAATAATAGTACAATCAGTAAGTCCCATCAAGTCAATTTCACAGTGTACACACTGATTCATTCTGCATACAGGATATACACAGAATCAAACATTAAAGTTGTGCAGTGCAAATTTTTCAAAATGTTCAAGCGTTTAACAATTGAACAGTTTGGACAAGCTATGGTTTCGCCTACAGTTTCTTGGAAATAACATTTAAAAAACCAAAAAGACTTAACACTTTATAAAAGGGGACACATTTTTTTTTGGCAAAAATGCTAAAAATCACATGCTAAATAACACTGTTGCTCCTTATTTCATGCTTCAATTGTTCTCATATAACCATGGCATATGCCTTATTTATGTTCTTAAACAGTTATCATTATTGCTTATCCACCATCTAATTTGTTAGCTTTGTACATCTGTTAAAAATGGTACATACAGTACAAAATACACTTTTTGATATTCCCAAATTTACCATGATCTAAAATAAAAGAGCCAGAGTTATGAAGCTGTTAAAAATCAAAAACACTCAGCGCAATGTATTTAACATCCACCAAGGATTCACAGACAGGGGAATTTTGGTAATTTTGCTTTTGCCACTATTGCTATATTGCATATTATCACATTATTAAGAGCACAGCATTTAGTCACATAAACAGGGTACAGTATTTTATATATATAAAAAAAAAAGTTCCAAAATGATATGTGAAGAAACTTGTATTCATCATACAGTACACTTTGTCAGTCCCAAACGTACAATAATGATTTTTTTGTAAGACTTTTGAAATGTTGCTTTAAAAATATATGCATGTGCAAGGTGGCAAAATTGTTGCAAAAGCAAAGTGCTGAGGAAATCATTCATAAATTGTCACATTTTGCTCGACTGACTGACAAATTATCAGACGTATGATTTGATGGTAAAAACAGATGTGAGAATAAGACAGACGGCAGTTGTACAATTCACAGATACAAATATATGTTGATTTAGATGACCATACAAAAAATGTCAACCATTGTAGAAAAATTTGACAGTTGATTTTCATTATAGCGATATATTCCATATATAAGTTCCATATATTCATTCATATATCTATATATTTATGTGTTGATTATTAAAGTTTAAGTGTGTAGTTTTGTGTTCCACTGAAGGCAACGAACAAAATTTGGAAAATAAGCGCCGTTGCACCATATCACTCTTAAAATGAATGTTCCAAAATAGATTTTTGGTTCCCCAAAGAACATTTCAGTGAACAGTTCTTAACAGAACCTTTTTTTGTAACTTTTAACAAACTAAAGAACCTTTTTCCATTATAAAGAACATTCTGTGCAATGGAAAGCTTCCATGGATGTTAAACAGATTTAGTATTACCAGTTAGCAAGTGATGTAATGCTAAACTTATCCAAATCTGTTCCGATGAAGAACATCTACATCTTGGATGGCCGGAGAGTGAATATATTTTCAGCAAATTTAAATTTTTAGGTGAACCATTCCTTCAGAGGTCTATATGGTGCCATTGATTATAATAAAGAACCTTTATTTGTAAAGGAGAAGTTCACTTGCAAAACAAAGATTTACAGATAATGTTCTCACCTCCTTGTCATCCAGATCAAGATGTTCATGTCTTTCTTTCTTCAGGCGTAAAGAAATTATGTTTTTTGAGGAAACATTTCAGGATTTTTTCTCCATATAATGGACTGATATGGTGCCCCAATTTTGAACTTCCAAAAAGCAGTTTAAATGTGGCTTCAAATGATTCCAAATGCGGTTGTAAACGATCCCAGACGAGAAAGAAGGAGTCTTATCTAGAGAAACGATTAGTTATTTTCATAAAAAAATAATATAATTTATATACTTTGTAATGTCAAACACTCGTCTTGTCTTACTCTGCCTGAACTCTGTTTTTTTCTGGTTCATGACAGTTAGGGTATGTCGAAAGACTCCCATCTCATGTTCTCCCTCAACTTTAAAATCCTATATCACTGTTTTACCTTTTTTGTTAAGGGTGTTTTATCTTCTTTGCATTTGGGATCGTTTAAAGCCGCATTTAAACAGCATTTTGGAAGTTTAAACTCGGGGCACCATAGAAATTACTGAAATGTTTTGATGACAAGCGGGTGAGTACATTATATGTGAATTATTGTTTTGGAAGTGGACTTTACCTTTAAGAGTGTATGAGCGCCACAACCCAAGTTTGAAAAAATTACAACACTGAAAAAATTCCTCTATCTTTAAAGAAAGATACTAGTTGAGGTCAGTTTGTCTTTGACTATAACAGGACCAAACTGTGTTTCTGTTCAGCCCACCGCATCAGACATGAAACATACTTAGGAGAATATGTTGTCATCCTTTTCTGAAACTGGAGAGTCTGGTCTTGATATATCAAACAGGTTTGAAGATCTTGAGATCTTTCTGTCTTTGAGAAGCCGAAGCATCTCAGCGAGCTGGCTTTCGAGCGCGCTCATTCTGCTGCTGAGCGAAAGGATGTCTCCTCGCAGCTCCTGCTTCAGTTCTGTAAAGCAGGCCTGGAGACTCTGTTCTGGGATGGGGTAAAATGCTCGCTTGCCCTCGGCTTGCAAGGGGCTCCGATCCTGAGGGGTCCGAGCGCTACCGTCGCCCACATTGTCGAGTCGCAGATCACTCTTGGTGATGCCGCTGTCGCATGAGTCTGTCTTCTTGAGAGTCAGTTCATCTTGCGACTTAGTCCTGTCTGGAAGCATCTCCATGGACTCGGCTTTGGACACAGAACGCCAGGAGAGATCAGACTTAGCCGTGGCATCTTTAAGCCGACCCCAGCCTTTGTTTTTGGGTGGTTCTGCTGACTTGTTTCCTGTACAGTTTCCATTAGGGGTCACAGGAGTGCAAAGTTTGGCTCGAAATGACGTTCTAGACGAGGAGGAGGAAGATACCGAGGTAATCGGTGTGGCTGGACTTTCAGTGACTGTGACGACGCTGGTCGTTGCCGTGATCTCGTGTACCGCGGCCTCTGTTTTGCCTCTCTCCACGTCCTGTTCTCCTTGACTCGCTTGCTCTGCCGCCAGACGGGCCTCTTTCTGCTGACGGAATCGTTGGAAGAGACGCCGGACGGGGTGATCTGGAGGAAGATTCAGAGGCGCTTCGTTCTTCCTTCGCAGCATCTCTTCTTCCTCCCGTTTGACGTCACTTATTTTTCGGAAGACGATCTGTGTGATTCAAACGAGAGTACATTTATGCATAAGCATTAAAGCACTCAGTTTTAAAAGAACAGATTATCATAGCTTATGTGAAAAACAGACCAATATTAAAAAAAAAAAAACCTTCCAACATGGCACATCCTAACATGGCGCTTCAAGACTCACAGGTTTGGTAATAAATAAATCATTTGATGACCATGATGCAATGCATCTGAATGTGTTCAAAGCAACACAAATGAGATTTTAGTACTTGGGCAGAGAGCAAGATTTTACAAATAATGACTTTTGGTCTGATTATTGGATTGTTCCTCATATAGACTTATTATGATTTCAGACTTGGCAGAGTGGAAATTTAAGCTTGAAATAAATATATATTTTTACTTTGTACTTTAATGTTGATAAAGGGGCGAATATAAGAGTATCTGTGATAGAGACAGGGAAAAAAATAATTGAAAAATCAATGGTTTAAAACACGTGCCACATTCTGTAGAAATTCTCTCTTTGTATTCATGCTGTTTTGTATAGTTTTGAATAACCTTTATACGAAGAAACTTGAAAGGTTCTAAAACTATAATGTCATGTACCCATCCAATAAGAAAGTGCTAACACATTTCCTTATGTCCTTAAGTCCACTTCCAGAACAACATTTTACAGATAATGTACTCACCCCCCCTTAGTCATCCAAGATGTTCATGTCTTTCTTTCTTCAGTCGTAAAGAAACTGTTTTTTTTTTTCAGGATTTTTCTCCGTATAATGAACTGATATGGTGCCCCGAGTTTGAACTTCCAAAATGCAGTTTAAATGTGGCTTCATTGAAGACATTTACTGAAGAAAGAAAGACATGAACATCTTGGATGACAAGGGGGTGAGTACATTAGCTGTAATTTGTTATTCTGGAGTGGACTTACTATGCACACGCACGTACTATGCACACGCATGATGTCACTGTTTTCAAAGATTCCTGTATTGGATGTTTAACGATGGCGTTTTTAAAAACGTGCATTTTGAAACCCATTTTCAGTCCCCAAAATGCCGTTGTCGTGTACACAAACAGGCAAAATGCAAAAAAAAAACCCTTTCCCTTTTTTGGCTGAAAACGTTGTTGTGTAAATGGCCTCTAAGTATGAAAAAAAGTTTGGGGAGTTGCACCACATGACATTTTACAACCTAAAACAACATTTCCTTGTCTGTTATTTTAAGATTCATGCACACTCAGGTTTGTAGGAGACCTCTCTAAGACATCATTTCCTGTTTCATGTATTTTTTCTGCACGTTGGTTGCACCACATGACTGTTGGTCACACCACATGACCTTTTGTAGACAAAGAAAGTGTTTTAATTTAATCCTAGTCTTTCAGTGAGACTCTTTTCTTCATTGTAATGTTAGGACAATTGTATCACCATGAATTTTTGACTTATGTTCCCCATAAATATCAAAATGAATTTTAAAAGCAAATTAAAAGAAATTAAAACCATGCTCATTACAGAAAATGTATTTTTAGTGAATAAACTAATAGCTAGGATGAGATGAATGGGCAACACATCGTTGACCCAGAAATTTTCAGAGCCCTTGGTCACTGTGTGCTTTCACTACATCTATCTGAGCTCTTGACCCTTGAGCATCTCGAGCAATGAGGAGCGAGTCACATGGTTCATTTTGAAGTGTTTCTAGAGGGGTTAGTCACTGCTATCTTTAGCTTCATGATGCATCAAAATCACACATTGTAGATGCAAATGTGTACTGATTTCTGAAAGAACAAATCCCATTTATACAATAATATGATAGTAGTTGTACCAAAAGGTAAACATGATTGACATCCTTGTTGAACTTGGTTCCACTTGGTCCAATTCATTTGAATGACTGAATCTCATGTGTTTGTCAGTTGCCAAAGGACCCTGCACGCTGCTGCTTTTGCTCATGGTCACTTATTTCCAAATAAATCACATCACAGCTAATCACATGAGCTGTAAATGTCAAGTAAACCAATTTAAAAATGACTTCATGACCAGTGAGGGTAACACATTACAAGTAAAATGAGTTTCGTAATTAATCTATTTCAAGTTACTTCCAGTTACTTTTTCAAATCCACGCAAAGTCACTTTGTTTTCCCATTTATTCACTGACAGCTCCCCTGTCCCCATGTTGAGAGAAATTAGGAGGTGGAGAGGCTGAGGCACTTTCTTCAGCCTGAGGCTTATTAATATCACTTTTGGTGTGAAAGGGCCCTTACAGTTGCCAAAAAATATAACTAAATAATATAAATATTGAGGTTTTTGTTATTAAAAATAAATAAGCAAGCCCAGCCCAGGTGACAAAAAGTAATGCAAAAGTAACCTAATGCATTACTTGCCATAAAAAGTAATGCAATTAGTTACTTTTTATGGAGTAACACAATATTGTCATGCATTACTTTTAAAAGTAACTTTCTCCAACATTGTTCATGACGATGTTGATTGGCTGAAGGGACTACAGGAATGCACACAGTTTCAAACACAAATCCTGTCCAAAGATGTGAAAGGTAAAAGCCAGTTAACTGTTTACAGTCAATTTTTGATAACCCTAAAAAAATTAATTCTAGGCTCATCGGAAAAACATGCCTCTATCAACAGTTTTTCCACACAACTCCAAAAATGTATCTATAAATACAATTTACTGCAGTTTCCAGCTGAAATAAACACTAGTGGCAATAAAACACCAAAAACTTACCTTGAACAATACTATGGTATGACCTCAAAACAATTTTACCATAGTGCGTGATTTGTAAACAAATACCTTTTAATGTTTGCCTCACATAACCAGCTGTATGTATAGCTTTTCTGACTTAATAAACTTGCTCGGGAGCGCACCCGGTACAGCATTGCACTGGACATGTGAAGCACTCAGGTACGAAGCTGTGAAACATGAGTCACGATAAAACGTCTAAAATGTCATGGCTACATCAGTAAATATGTTTTTAACTCACATTTTCTTTTGTTAATGCATGGTGCATAATTTTCAAACCATTTAACCTTTTAGTGCTATTTATTAGGCATTTATTTCCAAAGTACCACATTTTAAACAACAACCAGTGTAATAAAACATTGCCAGATTCATGTTTATCTGTCTTGGATACAATTTAATAAGCTTTTAGCACCACTTATTGGTCATTTTACTTCAAAAGTGTCGTAAATTGTGAAGTGGCAACGTAATATAATAATAACATAATATAATTTAGCAGAAATGTCACCTCATGCACATTGTTTCTAGTGAGAATGGGTTAAAAAAAACAAACAAAAAAAACAGGCACTGGTAAAACATCTACTTGAACATAATGAATTATCTGTGATTTACATGTTGTTTGCAACGACATTATGCAGAAATGGCTTGTTTACCCCATAATGGTGAAACTCAAGGTCACCCCATAAAAGAAAGGTACCTATCAGGTGCTAACTGGTAATAACCAGCCAAACCATAACCCTTTGGGTAGGACTGTGTTTGTTTAACAAGAATGTTGTTGCAGAATCAACAAAAGATGCTGATCCAGAAACATGTCTTACTTGGCAAAACCTCAGTCAGTTTCTTCAAACACATCTTGCTCTACATCCAAGTCTAATTTATCTGGGTCTACACTGTGCCTTCAGCTTCTAGACAAGGTGGTAAGTGTCCAAGTCAACATGCAAATGGGAGAGGACTGTAATATCCTGCGGATGTTTCATGCTGTGTTCTTCCAAAATGGTGGACAGAAGCTTTTCATATCCTGGGAGAATTATTATTATTTTTTTTTTACTTAATTATGAATGAACCTGGAGGGTGACTGAAAGCAGGATCCCTGTTTTCCTTCTTTACGTTGGATAGTTCTTCCTGCATTTACTTTATTATTGCTACAATGTAGTTAATTAATATCTTGTTATAACAGTTAACTCATAAATGCGATGTGATAAGATTTATGAGATGTTCCAGTATGCTGATTACAATTAATAGTGTTTCTTATTATTATTTTCTCATTCACTTATTGTTCAAGGAGGCACTGACTACCTGAAAAGAAGAAAAAGAAGACAAAAAAACACTTCTGTCTTTCACAATTGAGATAGAAGACTATTACAGTTACAGTAATTTGTCTTATTTAGATTAAATTGATCACTGAAGGTGGTGGACACTGCATTTAAATGCAAACGGGTGAAAATTAAGCAGAGGGAGTTTAGAGCTTACAAATGATTTTTGCAAACCTAATTACAAGCAATTTGTTAATGGACACGGAAGCTGTCTTAATGTGTTAATTGATGTTGCTTCATTAATTCATTCCTGTCCACAGACTGACTCAGTGAAATGTTGTTTACTTACCAGGTCACTTGGATCTGCTTCCTGATGAAGCCACTTAAATGCATTGTAAAGTGCAAAAATAAATGGATTTTCTATCAGATCAGATGGATGACTGTGAGATGTGTGGTGGGAGCAGCATTGGACTGGAGGCAGACAATATTCAGGAGTGTCATTTTTCTGATGTGTCAAAGCCGAAGATAATGAGTTTTGGGGGTTAGACAGGTACATAGTTTATTGCTCGAGTCTAAAAAAACTGTTTGAAAACAGCAAACACGTATTTCTTCATGTAGAATCTTGATCAGCCATCTGTAGAGAATTACTGCAGTTTGAGATAACATGAAAAACATAACATGCTACACGCTCATCCCGTCTGATAGTTTTGCATGGCCAAAACAAGCGTGTCACTATAGAATCAGCAAAAGCACCTTTTGCATCTGTTTATTGATGCTGTCAATAACCCATTGGTTTAAATGAAAACAAAAAATTAACACCAACCTAAAATCTGCATGAAACATAAGTTGCAATTGGTTGTTCTTCCCTATTTTGTGAGTAAAACGGCTTCTCGAACAAGAAAAAATGCAGTTTTCTATTGTCACGACCTGATGTGAGTGCATGGTTGTCCCTTTCTGCAATGTCCCTAAACAAATAAGAATAGTTTTGCTCTTTTGATTTCAACGTGACTTTAACATGAACCAATAAGTGCATCATTGTTTTTTTTTTTGAGCATAAAGTTAGTTTCTTAAAATATATTTCAACTTTAGTTGACTAAAATGTGTCTATGTCCATATTTAGTACCTAGTAAACCCTAGTAAAAAAGTAATATATTTAAAATATATACATTTTATACTAAGTATAGTTCAAATCTATTAACATATTTACTGACATATCGCTTGAGACTTCCTGATATAAAAATTATAATTAAACTTTATTTGGAGTACTACCTACTGTACTTGTGCACAATGCACATTTCTTAATATTAAACAATAATTAATATCAATTTCACAATTTTCCAATTTAGACTTTAAGTATACAGATTAAAAGTACAATTGCAAAGTATTTTTATTAAGTACATAAATGTGTAAATGTATTTGTATTATACTTGGCAAAAATTAACATATTTGTTTTTCACTAGGGGAATAATTTTGTTAATTTTACATTTTTGTATTTTGCAAACAGTCATGTGGATTTGTAATGACATGCTTGTGAGTAAATGATCGCCATGTTTTCTATTTTGGCTGAACTGTTTCTTTAAGACATTACCAGAAGGTTTACTAGTAACGATTTCAGAGTCTTTAAAGAGACTGAGAGTAAGATAATTGCACTTCCTCCACAAACTCCCATGAGTCTGGAAATGTATCTGGCTGTTATATCATCAGCGCGCTCTATAACGCACTTCCATCTTCATTTACTCGCTTCAGTGAAGGTGACTAGTGACAATTTACTGCTCATGGTGATCAATAGTCACAAGACTTTAAAATTGGCTTCCATTGTCCGTTATTATTAGCATAGAGGTGACAGGAAACAGCTGGATATCTCATAGATGAATTACTCTAACCATTTAGGAAATCACTGTGCAGCCCTCAGGTGCTATGCCAAAACAACGTTGGTTATTGATTTTTTTTTTTTTTTTCAGTGTATACATGTACAGCCATGAGCTAATATTCCATTTTAAACAAATCTTTGATACAAACTGATCATTTGTGAAATGAATTAAAGTCTCATTAGAATTATTTGTTTGTGAATCAGACTACACTGATTATGCTAAATGTTTTTGGGTTCACCAAGTAAAGACAATGCTATAATCATATGAACACCCAATAATGTGCTGGAGAAACTGTCTATTTGACCTTTATGTGATGAAGGTGAAGTAATTTGTTGGACATATGCTCATTAAGTGTCATTTATCATAAAACTGCACATTTGAGGTATTCTTTAAACCTGCCCATCAGCAGAATCTATTCACAAGGTGAACATGCTTCTGTAATATAATAAGTCACAAGCAGCCACTCACCTGAAACTGGTTCAACAACCTCATTCAGCACTTTCTGTGGGCAAACAAGAGACTAGATACTTTCCCCAGGGTTGGATGTGACCTAAATCAATGGTATGCTCGCCTTCTGAGAGCCATGTATCACAAAGAAAACAAGACGCCGTTGTTACGTGAGCACAGGGCCAGGTCGGGCCGCACGCGTCCAGCTGTGTGGTGTAATTATCATAAAGCATACAGACAGACACACTTATAGCACAAGACCGGCCACAGATCGATGATACGAGAGAGACAGACAGGAACAGAAAACGGAGAATGTAAATAAAGGATGAGTCTGGGGGAGATTGAATTAAAATACCAAGGAAGATCATGAAAAGCCAGATTTGCTTGATCAGATGCAGAAATAAAAGAACATATGTTGTGAAAAGGATTCAAGAGAAATGAAATATTATTATAGTTGCAGGAATGGTAAAATGCAAGAGCGATTTGTCTAAATTAAAAGCACAAAGAAAGATCTTAGTAAGATAAGCAGCTGTTAGTGAGTGATCGCTGTGATCAATACCAGCATCCAGTGCACAGATCTCTGCTGTGTGCCGCCCCCATCCAGGGGACGCTAAAGGATATAGATCTGTCCATTCCAGAACACAATCAAAACCACCGATCGGTGACGGAGAACTTTAAGAACCGCATTGTCACTGTCCTAAAGCTCTGGTGTTCAAGGTTATGGTTCACCATAATGGAACATTCTGTCATTATTTACTGCCATATGTTTTGTCCATCTATCTATCTATCTGTCTGTCCATCTATCTGTCTGTCTCTCTCCATCCATCTGTCTGTTTGTCCATCTCTCTGTCTGTTCATCCATCCACCTGTCTGTGATCTATCTATCTATCTATCTATCTATCTATCTATCTATCTATCTATCTATCTATCTATCTATCTATCTATCTATCTATCTATCTATCATTTGTGTCTGTCTGTGTCTATCTGTCCATCCGTATTTATGTCTGTCTATTTATGTCTGTCCATCTACCTGTCTGTCATTCTGTATGTCTGTCCATCTATCTGTCTGTCTGCCTGTCTGTCTGTCTGTCTGTCTGTCTGTTTCTGTCTGTCTGTCCATCCATCTGTCTGTCTGTCCATCTATCTGTCTGTCTGTGTGTGTGTGTGTGTGTGTGTGTGTGTCTGTCTGTCTGTCTGTCTATCTATCCATCTATCTGTCTGTCACTCTGTCTGTCTGTCTGTCTGTCTGTCTGTGTCTGTCTGTCTGTCTGTCTGTCTGTCTGTCTCTCCATCTATCTGTCTGTCTGTCTGTGTCTGTCTGTCTGTCTCTCCATCTATCTGTCTGTCTGTCATCTATCTGTCTGTCTGTCTGTGTCACTCTGTCTGTCTGTCCATCCATCTGTCTGTCCATCTATCTGTCTGTCTGTCCATCTATCTGTCTGTCACTCTGTCTGTCTGTCTGTCTGTCTGTCTGTCTGTCTGTCCATCCAACTGTCTGTCTCTCCATCTATCTGTCTGTCACTCTGTCTGTCTGTCTGTCCATCCAACTGTCTGTCTCTCCATCTATCTGTCTGTCACTCTGTCTGTCTGTGTCTGTCTGTCTGTCTGTCTGTTCATCCATCTGTCTGTCTGTCCATCTATCTGTCTGTCACTCTGTCTGTCTGTCCATCTATCTGTCTGTCTGTCTGTCTGTCTGTCTGTCCATCCATCTGTCTGTCTCTCCATCTATCTGTCTGTCACTCTGTCTGTCTGTCCATCCAACTGTCTGTCTCTCCATCTCTCTGTCTGTCACTCCGTCTGTCTGTCTGTCTGTGTCTGTCTGTCTGTCTGTCCATCCATCTGTCTGTCTGTCCATCTATCTGTCTGTCACTCTGTCTGTCTGTCCATCTATCTGTCTGTCTGTCTGTCTGTCTGTCTGTCTGTGTCTGTCTGTCTGTCTGTCTGTCTGTCTGTCCATCCATCTGTCTGTCTGTCTGTCTGTCTGTCTGTCTGTCTGTATGTCTGTCTGTGTCTGTCTGTCTGTCGCTCTATCTGTCTGTGTCTATTTGTCTGTCCGTCTTTCTGTGTCTGTCTGTTGCTCTATCTATCTATCTATCTATCTATCTATCTATCTATCTATCTATCTATCTATCTATCTATCTATCTATCTATCTGTCTGCCCATCTGTCTGTCTATTTATCTGTCTGTGTGTCTTTCTTTCAATCTATGATAGAAAGACAGACAAATAAACAGATTTAATGCTGACATGACTTATGTGACACAAGGTTTAAATCAAATTTCTTTAAAGCATTTATCACAGAAAGAGAAAGAGAGACAGCCAGAGAGAGACAGGGAGGGCGGGACTGAAGGAGGGGGTTGATGATGAAGATACTTCTGTATCAGGTTTCTATTTTCTGTTCTTCTAAGGTCAGTCTGACTTTGTGTTCCATTAATTCAGCTCTTGACTCTACATGGCCATTTTCTGACCGTTACAAAATTAAACGGCTGGCTTTGATCACGGCTATCTAATCTTTGCCTCTGTCTCTCTCTTCATCCTGCGCTCACACAGACAGCAGAGCCACGCTTAAGATTTGAGCATTAGCTCAATAAGCTGTATCTGATTAGGCTGTACCTGGATAATACAGCCAGATACACCGAGCCGCTTACGCCACAATCTCACCTGAACAAATAAGGCCATTATTCTGATGATAGCCATGCAATCACTGAAACACACACGTACACAGGCTGTGATTGCTTCAGCCCTCAAACCGTTTCATATACTGAGTGAACCAAGACTTTAGATTTCATAAATCACACCTAAAATGCCAGACTAGACCGAAGGCAGTAACCAGTCATTTTTTATTCTTCCATGCTCACCTCTGATTTATCATCTGATCAATAAAATAGCATCAGTTTAATTCAGGAATGACCTTGAAATGTCAACACACCACAAAAAAGAAGACCTAATATGTATAGATAGTTAAGGCCCAGAAACCAATAATGCTAACTATATTTATTTGTAATATATTAATTATTTAGCTAATTATAAGCACTTTTTTTATATATCAGCTGGGAAAAAAATCTAGCCATCATAGTTGTTCTATTCTATTCTATTCTATTCTATTCTATTCTATTCTATTCTATTCTATTCTATTCTATTCTAATTTTCCCTCACTTCCCTCACTTTATGGATTGATGTATCCATACTTTATATGCAATCTTACAATGAAACCAAGACCTTTGCTAGTATTATTATTATTATTTTGAAGCTTATATGATCTAGTTTTAATGAAATTTTTAAAATTTTAATTTTATTTTTTATTTTAATTGTACTTTAAATTTGCACTGTAATTTTTTTATTATTATTTTTAAATACTATTTATTTTTAACTCTTTGGTTAACGTTTAGTTTTTATTTGTTTTCTGTTATTGCAGTTAATGCTTGTTTTTGATCTAATTATTTTTATTTCATTATTTTATTATTATTATTATTTTGTTTGTTTGTTTTGTTTTTTTAATTAAATGCAACTAATTTGAAGAGATGAATAAGAAAGCACAGTCAGAACAGCAGTGCATTCAGTATTCAGACACACTCACTGTTCCTACAGCCGCCTCATGAGTAATGGTGTGCTATAGGGATTGTGTCTGCAAGAGGGTATAGATCTTCCAGCTCAGCTGGCTTCATAATCACTTCACTGTAAAAAGTGCTTACACAGAGAAACGAGAACTGAATTTAAACGAAGCTGTGTGCAGCCCCTCTCCAGCCCTGCCTCCATACGGGCGCAATGTAGCTGACAAACTCTGAGACAAACGTAGATGAAATTGAACAGTGTTCACCCACACCAGCTATAATATTAATGAAAAGCTGTCAAAATCGTTCTCGGAAGAGCAGAACTCCTCAACAGCAGAAGGAAGGTCAAAGATTTGACAACCCAAGAGAAAAACAATAGCAAAACGAATGAAACGTCACAAAGCTGCAGGGATTTGATCATTCAAATGCATTAAAATAAAGAGGTTAAATCATTTTTACAGTTTAGTCTACTATAGCAGATAGAGTAGAGGCTTTCACACGTGTGTAGCCCCTATAACGGTAAAATTACTGCATTTTATGAAAACACAATTCAACACTTTAAATAGTTGTGTCCAAAAGTGCATTGTGAAATTTGAGGAAGAACAAACTTTGGCTTTGTCATGTGACCTATGGTGTAATTTCCTTAAAGGTCATGACTGACATTTTAGGTCATGTAATTTCATTTTAGGTCATGTAATTTCCTTAAAGGTCATGATTGACAGATTTTACCAGCATTTTGGTCAACCATGTGCTGTGATGACATTTCTTTAACACCAATATTATGTACCTTGTTGCATGTTTCGCTGCATGTTTCAAAGTGAAATGTTCAGTGAGAGGCACTAAAATGCGCACTTAATACGTGACTGTGGCTGCATTTTATTACGTTAGTACCGGCACACATTGCTGCATTTTTATTACATTGCTTCAAGTATATATTGTGGTGGTTCAGAATTCAAATATCCAGGGAATGTCGCTAAAAGGTTAATGCTCTTCATATTGGAAATAACACTATCCCATCGTGCTAACTAGGGCTGTAACAACAAGGAAAAATAAAACCAGCGTGAGCCATCAAACATTAATTATTAGTACATTATACTGAGTTTGAAAACCAATACACATGAGGCTGTATCGTTTTGAAGTCGTATAATAATATTGTGAAAAGAATTGTGCGAAAATCAGGCTTTCAGAATTGAATCTCTGGCCCAGGAAATCATAATTTGTGTGGAAAGAATAAAACTTGTCTGCATTTTACTGCCTCTAGTGTTAATTTCAACTGGAAACTGCACTGATTTGTCCATATATAGGTTTCTTTTTTTGAGTTTTGAGTTTTGCAGAAACATAAGTAGAAGCAAAAGTAGGATTTTTGTGCTGGTGTATGAATGTCTTAAAGATTGGAAGACATTGCTTGTGTAAACAGCACATTCACATTATTTTTAAGAGTACCATGGTCTCAAGAAACCACTACTATGAGTTAGTCAGTTAAAGGAGAAGTCCACTTCCAAAACAAAGATTCACAGATAAAGTACTCACCCCCTTGTCATCCAAGATGTTCGTGTCTTTCTTTCTTCAGTCGTAAAGAAATTGTGTTTTTTGAGGAAAACATTTCAGCATTTTTGTCCATATGTTTTTGGAGAAAATATTTTGATATCTTTGACTGATATGGTGCCCCGATTTTGAACGATTTTTCCAAAATGCAGTTTAAATGCGGCTTCAAACACAAATCCCAATCCCAAATGTGGTTGTAAACGAACCCAGACGAGGAAGAAGGGTCTTATCTAGCAAAACGCTTGATTGTTTTCATTGAAAAATACAATTTAAATACGTTTTAATCTCAAACGCTCATCTTGTCTTACTCTCCCTGCACTCTGTGTATTCTGACTCAAGACAGATAGGGTATGTCGAAAAACTCCCATCATAATTTCTTCAAAAATCATTTCAAAATCATCCTACATCGCTGCAGAAGTACCGACACAGTCTCTGCAAAGTGAACATCCAAAGAAGATCAAACACCCTTAACAAAACAGCGATATGGGATGATTTTGAAGTTGAGGGAGAACATGAGATGGGAGTTTTTCGACATACACTAACTGACATGAACCGGAACAAAAACAGTCCAGACAGAGTATGACAAGATGAGCGTTTGACATTAAAAAGTATATAAATTGCATTATTTTTATGAAAATAACCGATCGTTTCACTAGATAAGACTCTTCTTCCTTGGCTGGGATTGTTTACAACCACATTTGGGATCGTTTGAAGCTGCATTTAAACTACATTTTGGAAGTTCAAAATCGGGGCACCATATCAAGTCCATTATATAAAGAAAAATCCTGAAATGTTTTCCTCAAAAAACATTATTTCTTTACGACTGAAGACAGAAAGACATGAACATCTTGGATGTGCTATAGAAGAGTGATATTCTAAATGTGCAAAACTGGGGTTGGGAAACATGAGATTATGGGCCAGTTTTACTAAACGGGGCAAATTAGCGCAAGAATGTAATTCCAATACAGCACAGATGGGAGGGGAAATTTCTGCAGGTGATTTACTAACAATTTTGCAAATAAAAGAGCAAAGACGCAACATCTCATTTACATATCGACCAACGCAATATACCAAACAGTGCAAATTAGAGTTGTTGTAAAGAATAAAGAAATCAAGAAGCCACAGCACGAAAAAAACAGGGAAAAATAACGGAAACCAAAAAATTAAGATTGCTAGAAGTTTTGATAGACTTGGTATTGTGTGACTCCTAGTTGAGGGTTCAAAGTCATCTTTTATTTCCTGATGCAAATTAAAAATAACATGGCTTGGCAAATTTAATTTCAGCCATTTCAAGTGCAAAATAGTCTAAGACATGCTTTGTTTGGGCGTTAAATATAATGGTGCAAATGGTAGTAATTTGACAAGCGCAAATGCTTCCTCCATTTTCTTTTACATTTTTCCTCTAAACGGGAAACTCCTACAAATGCATATTTAGTAAAACCTGACAATACAATTTTAACGGCAAAAGGCGGTTTGCGCTGGTGCAAGCTGTTAGTAAACCGGCCCCATTTGTCAAACTTGTTTGCAACTTTAGGCTTTAAGCTACTTTCAAGTGGTCTAGGTACCCACCCTTTTCCTCAGGTTGTAGGTTAGCACCAGGTTTCGTGAGAAGTGTCCGGCGAAGGCTGTGTAGAATTCCAGAACCTTCTGTAACGCGTCCCGTTTGATGATGTGAAGATCGCAGTAGGTCAGCGCACGGACGTTTGCACAAGCCTGAGCCAAATTCACCTCTTTCCAGAACACATCCCCGAACACATCTCCCTTTCCTGAGAGAAAAAAAAAGAGAGGGGGACATTGAAGAATGAATTCCATTAGGCTTTCTAATACCTTCAGGGAAATGTCCCAGATTCGTGCATAGGTGTGAATTTTCACGGATCACAGGAAACTCAATATGCACTTCAGAATGAAACTGCTCAGGTTGAGAATGTCATTTCAACAGATCATTTAGTAAGTCCATGCATGTAAATAAGACTGAAGTCTACTGTAATGTGACCTAGAGAGGGCAAATGTTTAACACTGAGACAAATGTCTTTGACATTATGTAATACATCAAAAGTGCGGGATTTTGCAATGGGTTCAAGTAGGTGATACAATTTGCAGTGTTGACAAACAGAAACCTGCTTGGTTTGAAAGGAACTTCTTTGTGAGCTTGACTTTATATATCCCTACACTACTGACAATAGACAACATAGTTTTTTGGCCATGAAATGAACACATCGTGTCATGTATAGATCATACTAAAAGTGAAATTCTGTCATTTACCCAGTTTCATGTCATTCCAAAACTGTATCCTTTTGTTTCTTGTAAAGAAAATAAAAAAGACATTTGAGAAATGTCTGCATGTTTTTGTCCATACAGTGGAAATCAATGGGCTCCAGTGATATTTGGTTCCCAGTGCTCTTGTAATGCAAGGTTGAGTAAATGGTGACAGAGTTTTTATTTTTGGTTGGACTGTAGCTTTAATAATGAACCAATCAACTGTGAGCCTTATGCAACACTTTGGCAATGGTAAAAGTAGTGAATTTCATTGCTTATTTTAAACAAAAGTATGAAAATGAATGGGATATTTTAAAAATAGTATCCTATACACAATGTTACAACTGCATATAATGTACATGTAGTTACAAAGAAGATAATTTAAACAGAAAATGAGTAGGCCAGGCACAAGATATATCCCAAACTAACAGATTCATTGATTATAATGGAAGAAAATGTGGATTTCTTACATCGCATTGCTTGTGCACAATACTTCCACCAACTTCACATTGTCAAATGGTCTGTGTGATGAGATGTAATACACTACTGACACATATTAATGAACATACATCAGTTTTTCTGAACAAAGAGACGTTTTCATCTGCTTTGATATCTTATTACACAGATGTCACACGTCTGGCTGCTGGGATGGTGTATTAAATTACAACTGTTGTCACAAGCCAATTTAGCTGAACCACTGCAATGCACAACAAAAGAGATGTGCATATTTGTTGTTCAAATGTCATTTTTAAAAAATGTACTATTCAAGATGACTTTCTGACAAGGCTTCAAGTGTGCTTTTGCACAAAATTGTCATTCTTTCATTCTTTAAAAGAACAGTTCACACTAGGCTTCACGCTAGAGCAGATCTCCTCCCCACAGATGACTCTGCTCTGCTCTGTTTCTAACCCTGTGATGACAGATTTACACCTCCAGTAAAATGACACACTCTGCTAGAGACCTGCCGCCCCGCACGGGCTGCAATGCAAATATTTATCTCAGCATAATACTTGACCCCCACTGGACACCAGATCTGTATCTGCTGTATCTGTTAAGAGGGCAAATCCGGGGAGGTTCTCGTGGCACTAGAAGCTTATTAGTAGTGTTTGGTAAGGCAAGCATCGTTAGTACTATTTCTCATGCTTAATGTTATTTAAAGGAGAAGTCCACTTCCAGAACAACAATTTACAAATAATTTACTCACCCCCTTGTCATCCAAGATGTTCATGTCTTTCTGTCTTCAGTCGT
>JAHKKF010519898.1:0-10274 GCA_019740295.1 Labeo calbasu | reverse complement strand
TGAACATAGTTGGCTACTTTGTTGTCTGTTGGTGTACTCAAACTGTGCAAGTGTATTCTTTTTGTTTCAGAATGTTCTTTTGATGGTACTTGATATTGAGAGCCCGGTCCTGCACAGCAAAAATCAAGCTTTCGTTCTCTCCTTTTAAACCAGAGCTGTGTAGCCACTGCATAGATGTGTTTTATCTTCTGAGCTTCTTTCTGAAGAGAGTATTTAGCCTTGCCAGCATTGTGATCTCTCACTAGTCATGTTAACATGTCTTTGCCCAGCATGATGTAGTTGCTTAGGCCAACGGTAGCAGTCTCAAAAGTAGATTCTAGTTCGACTAATCCACGGCCACCATCTCATCTCCTGATATACAATCTTTCGCCGTCAGGATGCCTGCAATGGTCAGGAGTTTCCTTGTATTTCTATCCATCCTCTTAATGTCTGTTCTCAACCAGTCAAAGCTATAACAAACAACTGGAACAGCTAGGGTACTGACAGCTGTGATTTTGTTTTTGGAGCTTAACTCAGTCTTAAGTACCTGACAAACTCGACAATAGTGCTCTTTCACTAACTTCTCTTTCATTTAGATGTTAAATGAAACACCAACACCGAGGTACTTGTACATTTCATTCATATCCATATTCCTAATGACTATTTAGTCACTCAGTTGGATATTCTGACTTTTGATTAGTTTACCACATTTAAAGTCAGCCGTGGCACATTTGTCTAAGCCAAATTCCATTTTGATGTCCTTGTTTTAGTTGAGTCTCATCCTTTGCAAACAGTTTCAAGTCGTCCATGTAGAATAGATGGCTGACTTTATTGTACACATCGACTTCAAATCCAACACCTTGTCTATTTAGCCTTGTGTTCTTGCCTTTGGAGAGTAGGAAGCTAGTTCCAGATGTTTACCACTCAGGTATACCTCTTGGATCATTAATGATGTAATTGAAAGCTCTTGTTAGGTGTTCGTAAAAGGCAGTTAATTGTTTGCACCAAAAAATCTGGAGTTTACCCGGTCCAGGAGATTTCCAGTTGTGGGTTTGTTTGATGACTTTAGTTATCTCATCAGCTGTTAAGTCATTCCTTGAATATTGCTCTGTATGCTCATGGTTCTTTCTCTCCTTTTCGATCCAAGTCACTAACATATTAGACAACAACATTATTATCAAGAATTCCACACCAGAAGCTTGAGACTTAACTGATGGTGAAACCTTTTTGCGTCTTCATTAAATATTTAGTTTGAGGGTAACTTACTTTGTTTAGTGACTCTTCTCAACCATACCAGTACCTTATGGGCAGTTTCCAGCCTTATTGATTCCTTTACCTCACCGGCTATGACTGCAGTAACTGCATACAAAAGCTGATTGACTTCAGTTATGTTCATGACATTGCCTTGTGTCATATTTTCTAAAGCAATGTTAGCTAAAGCAATCTGATGTCTAACAACACAGTTGAGTTTCACCTTGATCAACTTTTTCTGGCCACCCAAGCTGAGGGTCCTTATTTCGAGGAGTTTTTTATTTAATGTTCTGCTCCATTTTCAGTGTTTCTTGGTTGATGTCTAGGCTTCTGTTTGGAATTTTTGTTTAACATCAGCCTGGACTTGTTCACGCTGAGTGGCGGTGAGCTTTTTCTTACTGATTATGAATCGCTGCTGTGTTGCTAGAGTACTGGATTCAGGTTCAGAAAGATGTCTGGATTTCTCTTTCTCCATACATTGTATTTACCTTTGACTACTCCATCTTTGATCTCAGTTTCTCAAGCATAGTAGAAGCACCACATCATTTTCTTGTACTGTTCAGTTGTCCATTGCTGTCTACATTTTCTCTGGGTATTTTTAGACAGTGTTGGTGTCTGATCAAATAGGCCAGTCTGAGACAAAGTCTGGGCTCGGGTATTATCTGACTCTATGCAAAAACTGGGCAAGGTTTTCGTTGGACGACGACCTGGGATACCTCTTCAAATCCCATACCGACATGTTGTTCTCTTCTTCAAGAACAATCTCGATCTTATTTGTCTTCAACTTCTTCTTCTAATGTTGAAAACCAGCTGTGAATATTTTTTCACAGCACGTTAAGGGAGCTCGCACTGCGCCCTCTAGAGGGTGCTATGGGAAACGGTATACTCTCTATATACTCTTTTATACTCTCAGCTGTACCAGTTATGATGTCATGGGCTGCCGTCTGCCACTGTCAAGTTCATTGTCATGTTTAGACTCATGCTTCACCGGTCAAGTTCGCCCAGGCCATGAAGTGGGCTATCTACTTAAACCCTTAACAAGGGAGACAGCGCAGTCTAGGTAAGGCCTCAAGGGGACCACTACTTAAAGACCCCACAAAGGGGGAACAGGCTCCGAGCTGGAATACAGCTATCCTCAAATAGCAGATTTCTAAACAAAGACTTCTGCGCTTACCTGAGACAGCATGTGCCCAACCCAGTCACGGACATTGGGCTAGAACATAGCTGCCATCAAACTGCTATATTCCAAAGAAAAACAAGTCTTCAGGATATCCATGTGCAGTGAGGCTCTCCACACACAATAACATGCATATTAGAGAGGCATGGCTGAGCTGAATATAGCCTTGCCCGTGATCTTAGGCACTAAGCTAAACATGACTCTGTGCTAACACTTTATTGCTATAGCAATGCGAGAAATATCTGCGGAATCAGGCAACCCAGTTGTAAAGGGTATGCGGACACCACAGATCAAAACAATCGCAGCAAACTGAGATAGACCATGCCGTGGCAACGGCCCAAGACACAAACACTTTGCCCCGCATTCCCTGGGAATAAGAACAAATGCAAGCGGAGCATATCAGTGTGACTCATCACAAAGAGCATGTGGTCACCGAGATAAAGCCGCAAAGATTAGAATATGTCCTCAAGTGTTAGAATTCCAACACAGAGGCACATATTCCTCAAAATGATGCTCGACTCACCAGGATGATGTTTCACACTCGTTGGCGGCTCCAAAGACAACAAAAGTTGATGACATATTCAGCAGGCTTCAGGTACCGGTCATGCTGACGCATTCCCCAAAGTGTCCACCAGGATGCAGCATTGACCAACGGTCTAGGAGGAGTTTGAACAAGTAGGTTTTGTACATTAATCAAAATGGCGGAAAGGAAGTTTCGCCAACTATGGTATAATTGATATGTATGTTGTCGGCATGACCCAAGGAATATTTTGAGACCAGTTTTATTACAATAGGCTAATGTAATCACAAGTTATTAGCATTTTTGTAAATTTCATTATTAATATTTAATAAATGTGTATTAATTCTGACCAATAGGTGGCACCGTTACCAAATTGATGTGGCATGGTAAGTGTGAGGTAACAATGGCACATATAAAATTTGGTGTCAATATGTCAAAGGTTTGCGAAGATACAGCCTCAGATGTAGTTTGGCATCTTTTCAGCACAAGGTGGCACTGCCCCCAAACTTTCTGAGTACTGTCAGGGCATGGGGCCGAAGACACATACCGAATTTAGTAATGACACACCAATGCGTTCGTAAAATATAGCATTTTTGGACAAAATTCAATATGGCCGACACCCAAAATGGCTGACATGGGAAATGTTGGATTGGGTATGGTTGGATTCGGCATGATGGACCGAATCTAAAGAGATGATTTCTGGCCAAACCACTGAGAAGTTATAAGCAAAAATAAGCATTATTCGTATCTCCTGACCATTAGGTGGCACTGCATCGAAACACTCCAGGTAGCTTCAGGTCATGCTTGTTATGACACACACCAAGTTTGGTCTGTATACACCAAACTGTTGTGGAGATATAGCCTCACAACCATTTTTGCGTGCTTTTCATCAAATTAATTTGCGCACTATACGAGAACGGTTCGACTAATTAACTTGAATTCCATAACTTTTGCCAGCATGGTCTGAAAATGATCTGAGCCAATTTTGGTGAAAATCAAACAAACCGTCTAGGATGAGTTAAAAAAAAGTAGGTTTTATGAATAAAAGTTATGAGCATAAGTTATGAGCAAAAGTTATGAGCATAAACATGAGTGAAATTTTGGGCAAGTGGTGGTGCTAGAGAGTTTGAGTTAGAGACTCCAAATTTGCTGTGGTTAATGATGATATTGTGCTCTATGAATGTGCCAAATTTCACAACTTTCCCACAAGCGGTTCTATGGGCTGTCATAGACTCAAGAGCGGAAGAAACGGAAGAAGAAGAAGAACGCCAACGGATACAATAGGTGCCATCGTACCTTCGGTGCTTGGCCCCTAATAAAAATAATAATAATAATAATAATAATAATAATAATAATAATAAATGTTTCTTGAGCAGCAAATAAGCATACTAGAATTATGTCTGAAGGATCATGTGACAGTGCAGACTAGTAATATTGCTGAAAATGTAGCTTTGATTACAGGAATAAATTACATTTTACAATATATTCAAATAGTAACTCTTTTAAATAGAAAACATATTTCACAATATTACTGCTTATTTGATGGATCAAATAAATGTAGGCTCGGTGGGCAGAAACTAAATAAATAAATGAATAATGTTTTGAAATGTAATGTATATTCATAAAAAAAAAAAAAAAAAAAAAAATGAACTATACTCTCTGCCCACAGCCACAATGAATACAACTGTCTTAATCCAAGAAAAGAAAAATTGGACTGATGCTTTAAACTACTGCAGACTGTTTCACACTGATTTGGCTACAATAGAAAACCAAGATGAAAACACAAAACTAAAGCTGCTGCTCAGCAACAATTATGTGGCATCAGCTTTCATGGGTTTATACAGAGACACCTGGAAGTGGTCAGATCAGAGTAGCTCTATATTCAGGGCTTGGCAGTTGTCTCAACCCAATAATTTAGGGGGAGATCAATCATGTGTGCAACTGTATTTGGAAAAAGAACAATGGGATGATACAGTATGTTCAAAGAAACTCAGATTTATCTGTGGCACTGGTAAGAAAACCTTTTTGTTTGCTGTTGTTTGTGTGATCCTAGACAATACAGCATTTACTACTGTACATTACTGATTTGATTATTTAAATCCCTGTAGCAAAGAAGATTCAAATATTGAGAATGAACATGCAGTCAGCACCGAACCTTGATGTCAGTGATTTTAACAGCACCATTTTACAGCAGGTCAGTGTTAAAATGATACACAATAGTTGTGTAACAAAGGTAATGGTATGTTATGTCATATGTTCTTTATCTTTCATAGTATCTGGTCTGTGTTAAGTAATGTAAATGTTTGAATGACACATGACAATGTGTTTATGATGACTAAAAGTTCAGATGGTTGATGGTTCTGTTTGTCTTCAGTTGCAGCAAAAGCTGAGTAAACTGGGACTGCCGAGTAACACCAAGCTAAAATGGAGGACACAACCTGATGGACAAATATTTCACAACCCGAACGAAGCAAACACAACAAATGACTACCAATGCAAAACTGTAACATGAATGTTTGTCAGAACAATAGCTCAAGGTGTTTTCAAATTAATTGGTAAACGTGTATGTGGTGTGAGTAAGCTAGCGTAGTTTCTAAAAATAGAGTTGTTCACTGAATTTTATTTGGTAATAAAATTTACTAGGCGATATGGATTTAAGTTCTACTTGTTTAAATTAAGTTGCTTCCTACATCTAGTGTAAACCTAAGAAATTATTTTCTAAAATATTTATATTTCTGTCCGATTGATCTGTTTGGTACGGTGGCAGAGAGAGAGCTCAACATGCTGCAAATGAAAATAACACCAACAAATTAAGAACACATCTCCATCAGATTGACAACACATGTGCTGCAACACAACTAAACAGATAATGGGATAATGGCGTCAGCAACACAGTGCATTCTGGGACTTTAGGACACTGACTCTATAGACTTGGTAATAGTGGAGGTAGATGTTAAAATTCATATTATACAGTTAAAACACATTAGAATGGAGAACGCTTGCTGTGTTGCCAGTTTGTTTTTTGTTTTTTTCTCCATCTTGGAGTCTTAGCTAAGTACTATTTATTTATGTTAAGTATTCTGAGAAGGTCATTCATGCTTTTATTTCAACAAGGCTTGATTACTGTAATTGTGCCTGATAAAGATCTGATGGTGGAAACATTGTACTTGAATTAATAAATTTCCTTGGAGCATATCAATGTGTGGACCTTTTGTTTGCTTTTGCGTTGAGTACTGTAATTCCCTTCATATGGGCATTAGGCAAGCATCTCTGAATCAATTTCAAATGTACAAAACACTGCAGAAGCCTTTGCTGTTGTTGCACCAGAACTCTGGAACAGCCTGTTGCCATTAGAATTGCCTATACACTGCATGAGTTTAAACCCTTTGTTTCTCTGACTTTTAACTGCAGTTAATAATGGTGTTAATGGTGTTGATATTTGATGTATTGTACAGCACCTTGGTCAACAACTGTATTTTAGTGGTGCTATATAAATAACGTTGAGTTGAGTGGAAAACAGATCTGAAATGAAGCACAATTTCCTAATTTCCAGCTTAGAAACAACACAGTGGTGAAAATGGTGAACGTATAGCTCAATGAAAATAAACAACTTGACCAAAATCTGGCGATGCCAGAGATTTGTAAGTACTCACGCCATAAATAATGTACAAAAACATGTTTGGAAATGTTATGTGTGATATAGCTTGATATAAATGTTCTGCTTGTGTCTGTTGTTGACACTGCAGTCATTTTCATTAGTAAACAAAATCACTGTTTATACCTTTCAGATAGCATGTCTTTGCAACACTTTTTTAAAGATTAAGATCATTGTTTTTACTTTGTTTTGGTTGAACTCTGAAAAAATTTGAGTTTAAAATGAGTGAATTTGAGTGCTATGCATGCTTGAGTGCTTGAATGAGTGCTGGTTAGGAGTTGTTCCAATTGGTAGTATCAAAGATGCCATTGATTTGATAAGGAAATCTCTGAGTGTCTCATGCACACGTCTGCTTTTGAATATGGCAGAATTTACCTACAATCCCTTGAGGTGCTGCTTGAACAAACCAAATTTTGCTGAGATTGGACTTGGGGCATGCTCAACAAAGTTGAAATTCTATCTTAATGACCATAACAGCATGTGATAAATAATTGTACAAAACCATTAGTACAATGTGAAATTATATTATAATGCTGACAATGACAATCTGACATGTGCTTCAGCTGCAGAAACTGGAAGCAGATTTTGTTGCTCTCTGACAATCTGCATAAATAACAGCATTTGTTCTTCAGTCTTCTTGAGAGTAGTCTGTTGCACTTTTACATTGTTGGGTAGCTCAATTGCTCTAGTGCCTACTGGACCTACTGGTGGTTTGGTGCCTTCTTTGAGAAGTTCCAGTATTGAAGGTGGAAGAGAGTGCTATACATTGACTATTCCTGCCAGTACTGAAACTCAAACCCATCACTATTGGGTTACAAGTACAACTCTCTAACCATTAGGCCATGACTGCCCCTAATGATGTAAGAAATAGTCAAATTTTTATCAGTGAACAAAAACATTAGGTATTATTACTAATCAGCTCTTAAAGTACTTGTTGATAAAAAGATACAAAACTGGTTAACACTAACACCAAAGTGAGGGTGTTTCTAATACAGCGTCTAGGGAGTGATGGCAAAATGTCTCAGGTTATGTATGTAACCATGGTTCCCTGAGAAGAATAATGAGACACAGGCCTCCTCCAGAGGTCGCTATGGGAATGTCTCCTTCGTGACCTTCGTGACCCGAGTCTGAAGCCCACATACAAAAACTACAGACCACTGGCTAGCGACAGCCTATGACGTCACTGCTGGCACGACTCATCTGAAGCTCGTGTCTGAAGCATGGCGACGAGACTAGAGGACGCAGTGTACATATGTAACCTGAGGCGTTCCCCTTCAGGGGACCTTCGAACTGCGTCCTCTAGAGGTCGCTATGTGGAATGGTTATACCCACGCTGCCATGCTGAGGGGAGTGCAAGCCAGACAACAAAGGCGAGCACTAAGTATCAGCTCCACCCAAAGAGAGGGAGCTGCCCCAATGATGTCCAGGCGGCTGTCAGTGACTTAATCCCTTTAGCCAAAGGCGTGAGCTGCATACCCACAAATTTACCTGCAAGGGCAGGACTAACAGATGCCTGACCCTAGGGCAGAGCTCAGACTTGGAATCAGAAAAGAGATTCCTTTAAGGGATATAGCCTATAGTCTAGGACAGTAGTCTAGACCTTGGCTTGTCAACAGGGGGTTTACCTACTGCTCTGCGTGACCTCGCTCGAGGAGCTGGTCAGGCAGGTCATTGGCACCCCGTTCAGAGGTATTGATAAGATACATAAGTCAAGTATGGCTGAACGCACCGAGGCCGAACATCTCAAGAAAGGGTATGAAGCTAAACGTGTAATCCCCACCATACAGGACTTTAGAAAAACACAAGAAGCTAGTGTGTGTTCTTACCACAACGTGGATTTTAGAATGTGCCCAGCTAGCCTGGACACTCAAATACCGTACACAAAAAGAGGCTCTGGGAAGCTACAGACTACAGAAAGTAGGCTGTCCACCTATATTCCAAAGAGGGGCGTACAGCATTGTCTAGGTCGCCGGCCAGTACTGTGTAGTTTTTGCATGTAGGCTTCAGACACGGATCACAAAGGAGACATTTCCCATAGCGACCTCTAGAAGACACAGTTCGAAGTTCCCTCGAAAGGAAACTGACATCGCCCTCTATTCTGACTGCTGCTATTATCAATTCCTCTCTGTTTTTTTTTTTTTTTCCTTTTTTGCTGTTTGAGCAAATGTAAAGGCAACAATATATATTTGTGATAATCTAACTTCTTTAGAAGTTTACCTAACGATAATGTGTTCCACTGCTGAGAAACCCAAAAATGTGAAAAAGGTCACGCAATGCTGAATCCCCTACGTCGACTGGATTTAATAAGTAAAAATTATAGTAAAAACTGGCAAGGGGAACTAAAGCCTTGGGTGTTGATTTTTTTTTTTTTTTTGACAGGACTGTGAAGTGTGTCAAAACACGTGGCGAGGTGAGTGGAAGATCACCGTGCTGGTCACATCAAGCTGCTGGAAATTCCTACGTCATCAAATTAATCCAGGTTCAGTAAACCCTGATGGCGATGGCTTCTTCCCCCAGTGCAGTCCTCTTGGTTATACCAGCAAACACATCATTTTTGGAAGAGCAGATGGAAGTCATATTAGGAAACATGAGACCACTTAGTGAAAACATCCAGAAGCACAATTTTGGTGCTCTTCACTTTGGGAGGATCACTGGGAAACAAATCAGTTGAGTACCACATCGAAAGTGAAGGGGACGTGTCAGCATCAATAACCTTGTGGGCAAGCATGGGCATGATGACATATTGTGCTATGAGGTCCCAAGTTCGAATTCTGACTTGAGGACCTTTCCTGGACTGTCACCTTTGATCATAAAAAATATCATAAAAAAAAAAAAAAAAGCTTTATTGTTTTAGCTTTATGTTTTCGTGTGCAGTGTGTGGTAAGAGATGTATTCATCATACAGTGTATATAGTGTAGGCGGTGTCAATAAAGGCCTCCTGTAGCGAATCAATGCATTTTTGTAAGAAAAATATCCGTATTTAAAATGTAATAATCACTTTAATCTAGCTTGCATTAACAGTTGTACACAACACATTTTATTTTTTGGATAGCGTGACTAATCGAACCAATGTGCAAGGCTGAGGAGAATGGTATTGTAATAATGTCAATTATGTGAAAAAATAGTGTGTTTTTAGAAACACCAGGTATGAGAGCATGTTCTAGTACACCCCCAAAACAAAATCTAGACTTTGTAAAAGAGCATAATAGGACCCCTTTAAATCAGAAGTGCAATAGTAACTTTTATAGTATATATTTCTATAGTTTGCAGTAATTGCTGCTTTTAAAATCTGCATTTAAATGTCTACATTTTTTTTTTTTTTTTTACAGTAAGCCAAAATCATTTTGTGAAGAAACACTGTTAAAGCATGTGACCTCTCAGCCACTTCACTCTATTCAGCATGATGTCTGTTTTATTTCCCATGGTTGGAGGAGCTGCAATTCACATCTCTATCTCCAATCTTTTGAAAAAAGCATAGTGGTAGTACTGTATATAAGAAAATGAGGCTTTGAACATCACATCACTAGTGAAGTGTCATTTCACTAAAACGATACAAGCCACGCTATATAGCGCTGCCTGGAAGTACCTGACTCTCTTGATACAAGCTTCGAAGCCTTGTTATTAGGTCTAACATCACTATTTCGGATTACATCGCTGGTTTGTCCCAATAAAGCTGACCTTGGAAATCCAAC
>JAHKKF010519896.1:1113-16408 GCA_019740295.1 Labeo calbasu | reverse complement strand
CAATTCTGACTTTATTTCTTGCCATTTTTAATTTATATCCCACAATTCTGACTTTACAACTCGCAATTGTGAGTTTGTATCTGACATTTCTGAGAAAAAATTTACAATCGTGAGAAAAAAAATCTCAGAATTGTGAGATAAAAAGTCGCAAATACCTTTTTTATTTTTTATTCAGTGGCGGAAAGGGGCTTCCATAGTTTTTACTTCAATATGAATTAAAGTTTTGGTCATTTTGTTGTAAGTTTTTTTTGTTATGTTTTGTTTGGTTTTTATTAGCTTTTTTTCATTTTTAAAATAGGTATTAATTTCTATTTATTTGTTGTAGTTAAGGTAGTTTTAGATTTTAACGCAAATGAGAAATTTTGCCTCTGCAACAAGTTGAAATAAAATGTGTTATATTGCATTTTTATATTTTTATTCTTTAGATATTTTAATATTTTTATAGTTATTTATTTATTTTAATCAAATATTGCATCATTTATTTATTTTAATCTTTTTTATTATTCATTTATTTTAATCACATTTTTTATTAAGACTTTTTATGTTTTTTTTTTTAAATACATAAATGTATTTTATGGTTTTAGCTTCAGGTCAAATTTTTTATAGTCCCCAGAAGAAGACAAAAATATCACAGAACTTTAAAAAAAAAAAAAGTCCTGAAGTCTGAGCAAATAAATACATATATCTAAAAATGCCAAAATCTATTTTCTATTATTATTTATTTATTTAATCCTCTTTTTATTTTAGTCCCCTTTTAAAGTATTATTTATTTTTAATTTACATTTTTAATTTTTTATATTGCTTTTTTCTATTTTATTTAAGGTCAGTTAACACATTATATTTCAAGGAACAGAAATGTTTTTTATGGTTTTAATTTCGGTTAGAATCAAAGGTGTACAATAAGCCAGCGCTCGCCTGCATTGGAGTGCGCGCGTGTGTGTGTGTCTTACCGCGTCTCTGCAGCAGTGTGTGTATGTCCGTTTTGGGCTCCAGCAGCGTGTCGGTATCTGCGTCTGTCTCCAGCTCTTCTGCGGCCGGCGGCGAGGGCTGCTGCGGCGGACTGACCGACAGAACCTGGATCTTACTGCCCAGATCTGGAGCTTCTGTACCCAGCAGAGCCGCGGGGCCATCGATGCCTGAAAGACAAACACACGTGAAATTATTCACACACACAAAACACACATACAGCCACGGGGCAAGATACCGAATGCAAATCAAAGCACAATATTCAATTCTAGATCTACTCCGCAGGCAAAGAGATAATTTCTGTTTGATAGTGGAAACTAAAAAGTCTGACTGCAAACAAAAGAAAAACTTTCCCAGAGAGAGTGAAGGACAAACAGTAGATATGAGTCCCGAGAAACAGATAAGAGACGCCAAAACTATTAAAAGACGGCACTCAAGCAAAACAGTGGAACGAATAATAAAAAGCACAGTGAGGACCGTCGTGCTTTAAGGTGACAGTTTATCTAAAAATGAAAATTTGCATTTAATCAGGCCATCCAAGATGTAGGTGACTTTTTTCTTCAGACGAACAATAAAGAAGATTTTTAGCCGAACCGTGGTCCTTGGTGATTCATGAAATGCAAGTCAATGGCTACCGCCACTTTAAGAGTCAACACAAAATGAATACCCGTGACGATATACTGAGGTCTTATGAAGCAAAACAATCCATTTGTGAAAGAAATGAAACATTATTTATACCATTATGACCTGTAATCCAAAGCCTCACGCAAACAGGGAAATACGAATCTTTTCCACAAACCGGTTCTTTCAGACAGCCGGTTTCAATGAACTGGTTAAATTCACTAGTTCGTTCACGTAATCATGCAATGACATAACATATACACAATTACAGTATCAGTTCATTCATCACAGGTTCAGATATGCCACTTTTTTGAGTCGGAGTGACTGTCAGGTGTCCGAAAGTAACAAAGCTCGAGCTGCAAACCGTTTTAGACGATTCAGTTCAATTTGGTGAACTGATTCATTTGATTCACTAAAAAGAACCTGTTCAAATGAATGATTTGTTTGTCAACTGGACATCACTGTTTGTCTGAGGCTCTGGATTACAGGCAATAATGTGGTAAATAATGTACTGTTTCTTGCACAGATCAATCGTTTTGCTTCGTAAGACATCAGTTTATCACAGGTAATGATTTTTTTCCACTGTCAAAATGACGGTACCCATTGACTTACATTGTTTAAATCACCAAGACCCATGGTTTCAGCTAAAAATCTGCTGAAGAATAAAGTCACTTACATCTTGGATGGTCTGAGGGTGAGTAAATCAACAGCAAATCTTCATTTTTGGGTCCCTTTACCGTCCCTTTAAATCCTCACCATCTAAGATGATGTCACTGGCAGTGCTGAGGTGCGGCTCCACGAGAGGCGCTTGTTCTTCACTGCGGCGGGGCCGTGATCGGCGCGGACGTCCCTCTGAGTTCGGCTGGACCATCAGCGGCTCCTGACGCTTCCGCCGCTGCTTCTGCTCCAACAGCGCCCTCTGCGGACACGAGGATCAAACCATTAGAGCAAATATAAAACGAGGGTGTTGTCTGCTAATGTTGGTTTTAAGAGAATATGCAGTGAGATCATGAGACACACTCATTGCTCTGCTGCTGCATTTCTATTCCAGTGTTCTTATTGTTAACTTATAATTGTTAATTATATACAATTTATATATATATATATAATTTGAACAAAAACTAGAATTGATGTCTTGGCAACTAAAATTGCTAAAACTGAAAGCAAAATTATCTAAACCTAAATAGAAATTTTAAAAAACGAATAAAAATGATAATAGCACATAACAAAGTTGGTAAAACTTAAATTAAAAGTAACAGCTAAATTAAAATAGCTGGTTATATATAACGCCGTGAGTTTCCCTGAAAATAATGCATACCTTCAGAACGTTCATCAGCCAATCAGATTTACGTATTCAACGGCCCCGTAGTACAACAGTATATAAATAACACTAATATAATAGTATTCTATTCTACAACAAGCACTTTAAGCTACAACATTTTGTCCACTACATCATCTCATAGTTTTGATTGTTTTCACATGATTGTATAAGGTGAAAAACAGTCAAACGAAAGAGAAAGCAGCCATTGTAATACTGTAATACAAAAATAATCTACCACAACTGAGATAAAAACAGCGAGAGCTCACTACGGTACAGGAAGTGAACGATAACAGTCACGGATCAGGAGGGTGAGCAGAAAACACACACAATCCTTCCCAGAAACAAAACACTCACAGAAAGATGAAGAAGTTGACGCATACTCGCTAGTATCATCCTTACAACAGCAGAACCGAACAACGTGTGTGTGTGTGTGTGTGTGTGTGTGTGAGAGAAGGGGGGTGAAATGACGCCACATGAAGTCAGACGGCATGTTCATCTCATACTGAGGGGTGGAAACACAGGAAACGATACCACTCAATCACGTCACGCCGGAAAGTAATGTGTGTTATTGCATATTATTGTGTGTTTAGACGTGTTTTTATTGTGGTTTGATGTGTGTTTTTGTATTCTGATGTGTGTTTTAGTGATTTATTGTGTTTTTACATGTCATTGTATAATACTGTGTATTGTGTTTTGATGCATGTTAATGTGTATTATTGTATTTTGATTTGTGTTTCTGTGTATTGATGTGTGTTTTAGTGGTTTATTGTGCTTTTACATGTTATGGTATAATATTTTGGTTTGATGTGTATCTTTGTGTACTGTGTATTGTTTTGATGCATGTTATTGTGTATTATTCTATTTTGATGTGTATTTTTTGTGTATTATTGTGTTTTGAAGAATGTTATAGTCTATTATTGTATTTTGATGTGTGTTTCTGTGTATTATTGTGTTTTGGTGCATGTTATTGTGTATTTTTGTGTATTATTGTGTTTTGATGCATGTTAATTATTGTATTTTGATGTGTGTTTTTGTGTATTGTTTTACACATTATTGTGTATTATTGCATTTTGATGTATGTTTTTGTGTTTTTAAACATCCCTGTACATTGTGTTTTGATGCATTTTCTTGTGTTTTGATGTGTGTTTTTATGTATTATTATGTTTTGATGTGCGTTACTGTGAATTATTGTATTGAAGCATATTATTATGTGTTGCTGTGTTTTGAAATTTGTTTTGATGGGTTATTGTGTATTAAAATGTTTTATTATATCTTAAAGTGTGTTACTGTAGATTATTGTGGTTTTGATGTCTATTACTACGTATTTGTATACATAATATTAGGTATTGTTGTGTTTTGAAATGTGTTATTGTGTTTTGTTGTGTACTTTTATGTGTTATTGTGTATTTTTGCGTTTTATTGTGTCTTGACAGATGTTATTGTGTTGAATTGTATTTTGACACGTTATTGTGTTTTGTCTGACGGTGTTATGTTTTATTGTGTAAATGTGTCTCACCTGTTTCTCCAGTTTCTGCTGTCTGAGGTTCAGACTGTCGTCCTCCAGAGTGCTGAAACACAACAAATAACAATAAAAAACCATTAACACACACACACATTCACACCATCTCATTCAGTCATTTCACACTTACACCATCTCATCAGTTCATTATATCCACTAATGGCTGAATCAGAATCTAAAACTCATCATTTGACACATTGAGAGACTAAACGCTGCAGTGTGAGTGTCTGCACTCCCATCAGTCATCTATCAGTCATTGTGTTGCCAGGCAACCAAACGACACCCAAACAAAAGAAAATCAATTTCCCGCAAACATCCTCACGTAAACAAATCTATACACGACTATGTGTCTAAAAATACACACCGACCCACACAAACACTCACACTGCAGAGACCGGAGAATCATTTCAGACCTGTGCTAAAATAAATATGAAGGTTGTATTTTTGTTCAAAGCATCATAGTATGAAGTAGCGAGTGAGTTTGCTGTACCTGGTCATGGCGGTGGACGCGAAGCTGGAAGAACTGGAGGGTCTTTGTTTCCATGCCAATGACAGACGGACAAAGAGAAACACAAGAGAGGAAAAGTCAGTGATGAAGATGACGAACACACACCTGAATGAATGTTTCATGCTCACGGAGGTAAAGTGACACACAAGCTGTCTGATGTGACACCTGTGTCACCATGGTTACCAGCATCAACATGACAACCTGAGGTAACACCCCACACACACATACGCACACACACACTCTAGCAGATGCTTTCCAGTTAAGAAAGAAAGAAAGAAAGAAAGAACACAGCATTGTGAGAGGAATGTGAGTAATGAGCGGAAACTTTGGCTCTCAGTGGATCTCCAGATCTCAGAGGAGCAAAACATCAACCAACACAAACCTGACCATCATCTCACACACTCCATCCATTCATCCATCATTCAATATTTTAATCTATCTTCCTATTTATCTGTCCATCTCTCGACCTATAAATACCAAATCCTTTTAGGAATCAATCACAGCTGTCAATAAATATTCAACCCTGCATCCGTCCATTCATTTAAACTCATTTATTATTATAGAAGAATTAATGTCCATATTTGGAAACACCAGCAATCTCATTCAGGAAACAAAACACTGTGAACAAACCTGGCAAACACA
This sequence comes from Labeo calbasu, assembly GCA_019740295.1. NCBI lineage: Eukaryota > Metazoa > Chordata > Actinopteri > Cypriniformes > Cyprinidae > Labeo > Labeo calbasu. The sequence goes on along the minus strand of JAHKKF010519896.1, from coordinate 10,831 downwards.
CAACAGAGCGACCATCCTCATGTGAATCCAAACCACACACGCCTCTATATGAAACACAAACTTTCAACTCAACGTCCTTTGAACACTAAACGTCTGTTCTGTCTCTCGTGTGTGTGTGTGTGTGTGTGTACCTGTATGACCAGCGGCTGTAAGCGGGCTGAGAAGAGCTCTTCACCGTCTCCATGTCGAGTGTGTGTGAGTGTGAATGTGTGTGTTTCGGCCGTCTCTACCTGTGCAGGTCATGAGGGAACACACGCTTGACAGCCGCAGGTGAGCCTCAGGGCTGCTGCTGGTTACTATGGCAACAACACCCCACAGACGCCCTTTGAAAAGCACGACGCTGCCGAGCGTTTGGTGTCACTCTGAAGTGTGAACGCTTCGCCACGTGAAACCCGCCAGCCTAAAACTACACACACAACTGCTGTGCATGACTGCATTAATGCGTGTTTGACATTTGCAACATAGCACAATGTAAAACTTTTTTAGTTTAAAGTGGTATTTGTTTTCATCAAATGATTTGGCTCATGCAAATGCAATTGTCACAACTGTTTCATGGGACACCACATTCGCAACTCATCGTTGCATGTATGCATAGTAACTCACCCAAAACGTTTTACCCACTTTGGCTCAAAGGGGAATTTTGTTTCTCAAAACAATGCATCCAGATTTCTGAACAATTCGTGTCTTGTTCCCACTAGCTTTAAATTTCTAATGCATTTAAGCAAACTGCATGTGTGGATTTGTTTACAATTTGCATAAATGCACATGGCTTGTTGATCAAAACGGATGATTTTTTCATCATGTGAGCCATCAAATGCAAAACAAAATCTGTCAGAAATACATGCATATTACATAAATAGCTATAAGTATGTTGTGGTGTCTGTTAAATGAGACCTAGCATTTGAGAAAAATTGTAATTCATGCATCAAAATTGTGCATACCGTAGTAAAAAACAGTGGGAAAAAATCATTTTGAAATATTAATTTAAATAAGTTTTGGCTGCTGTGATTTTAAAACTTCTGTATGTCCACCTTTATGCATAAAATAGCTTTTTATGAATAATGGTCTCAGTTCTACTTCCTTCTTATTATCTTATTGTGGCTGGATGGAAGTGTTTTATTATCTTGTAGATGTCATTGCTATGTAAATGTCAATGTGTTAGTGCAAACAAGATCCTTCTGCTGTTTAATTTCAATCAATGTTTTTTTTTTTTTGGACTGAGAAGGAAGTTTTGAGGAAGTTCTGAAACTTTTATATAAAAAAAAGAAAAAAAAAGTTTGTTATTTTACCGCTATGAACAAGTTGTGAAAATACGCTCTAAAACCCAGACTGCTGTGTAAGTCGGTTTGGCAAGCGACCGTCCGTCTGTTATGTAAATTATTATGAATGTTAACGCAAACCGCAATCGTCTCATCTGCGGCGTGTCATTTCCTCTCACGGCTCTGATAATGATGCCAATCTCAGGCTGTGCTGTACTTCCACGTTCATCTAATGGCCACCAAACAGAGCGTAATTGCGCCATAATGACACTCTCAGACTTATTCATCAGGTCTGCGAGTGGATGGACCAATTTCTGGCTTTGTGAATGAACTTCTTGAAAATGCACGCTGCGATATGTGAATCCAGGCCAGCTGCATTCATCAAAAGAGATGTAGGAGACACACATGTGCAAATAGACAAATAAACACACCAACATGCATGCAAATTCACAGCATGCCTAATGCATTCTGTTGGTTATAATAGACCACAACAGTTGGGGTACAAAGTAAAATCGCATTTATTTTACCAATTTTCCTCAAAATTAAAGCTTGAAAGCAGATCTACCATGAGCTTTAAGGTTATGTGATGAAAAACGCCTCTGCAGCAGACACTTCATTTTGTTATTTCATAAAACACTTACTAAACAGACAAACTCCCTTAAAGGAATTAGTTGACCCAAAAATGAAAATTTGCTGAAAATGTAATTACTCTCAGGCCATCCAAGATGTAGACGAGTTTCTTCATCAGATTTAGAGAAATGCAGCATTACTTCACTTGCTTACTAATAGTTCCTCTGTAGTGAATGGGTGCCGTCAGAATGAGAGTCCAAACAACTAATAAAAACATTACAATAATCCACACCACCGCAGTCCATCAATTAACGTCTTGTTAAGTGAAACGTTTTTTTGGACTCATTCTGACAGCACCCATTCACTGCAGAGGATCTAGTTGGTGAGCAAGTGATGTAACACTACATTTCTCCAAATCTGATGAAGAAACAAACTCATCTACATCTTGGATGGCCTAAGGATAAGTACTTTTTCAGCAAATCTCCATTTTTGGATGAACTATCCACCAAATCCACCAATTACAGAAGTCACAGTAACCATAGAAACAGGAATCACAGCAAAAACGTTGTGCAATGATCGCCCACTCCATTGAAGCAATGCAAATGACTAAATGGATTCGGTCTCCCTGCACTCTCAAACAACTTATGTATCTGTACGTTTGAATACTTTGCAGCAAACATCAGATATGTGGTATTTTGTGCTTAGAATCTATGATATAAGTTATAGTTTCTGTTACATAATTTGCTTAATGCCTAACTTTCTATGTAAATGTAAACATTTAAAAAGCCAAAGTTGGACTCTACCTCAAAGAAAAATTGCAAACATGAGGACCAAAACACCTCATCCGATCACAACACAAGAAATGATCTACAATCCCATTCACCCAGACCGAGAGATGACATTAGGAATCAAACACAAGGCAGAAGCCAAAATAGAACCTTGTTCATCGTTATCAGAGATGTGACTTTAAGAAAACTACGTCAGCCGTTCTCAGAAGAAGGCTGAAAGTTAAACAAAAACTGCAGATAAATCCAAACCACTTCCTGTCCTTGTGCATCAGACGAAACCACACCGAATTCCAGCTCAGGCATCATGGGAGGGGAAGGACCGCGGTTCTGATAGGAAGAAGCCCGGTCGTGTCTGGAGGACAAAACTTACGCAAAGAAACTGAGAGCAGATGTCGAAAATGATCTCAGGACAGAGTCAAGGACGGCCAAAGATTTCAGCTGCAATGCATCCTTGCAGCTGTCAGAACAGATTCATCAACAACACTCTGCTAAACAACTATAATGAGAAACTGTCTAATTAATCACTCCATATGAGCAGTATTAACAGCAGAACAGTAAATAACAAAAGAACCACACTGAAAAAACTGACTTTGAATGAATTATCATTTAAAAATTGCTAGTAAATTTCACAAAGCAGAAAGTGAAGTAGTGTTTTCTTGTAAAACATACTCCAATAATCTGTTTTATTTACAACTTCAACTTCAAAAAAACATTTTTGACAGTACAGAGAATTTGTCTAATAGAACAAAATTAAAGCACTCACCTTCAAACTAATAAATATATAATCGATATGTGACACTGGACCACAAAACCTTAAGTCTTAAGTAGCACTGGTACAATACATTGTATGGGTCAAAATTCATTAGGATATTAAGTAATGATCATGTTCCATGATGATATTTTGTCAATTTCCTACCATAAATATATCAAAACATAATTTTTGATTTGTAATAGGCATTGCTAGAATGTCATTTGGACAATTTCTCAGAATTGTTGTATCTCGACCAAATATTGTCCTATACTAACAAACCATACATCAGTGGAAATCTTATTTATTCAGATGATTTCAGATGATGTATACACATCTCAATTTCAAAAAATCGACCCTTATGACTGGTTTTGTGGTCCAGGGTCACATACATTAACACATTTTTAAAATGCAATATAAATAACTTACACAATATAAAGTTATACAATTAAATAAAATGAATATATCTGATTAGATTGCCAGTTAATGCTAACATATTTCATTTTCATGTGAGTTGGTAATTTCACAACAAAAAAAAAATCATAGATAAACTCAAAGCCCATTTTTGTAATGTGATATTATTTGTATAACATTTAAGCAATTTTCCACCTCAAATTCTAATTATTCTGAATTACGATGTAATATTTGGACACATTCTAATGTATTATTATTTTTAAATCAGTAAAAATGTAAAGGAAGTATTACAAATACCAGATTAATGCTTTAATTAAGATAATAAATTATTATTTTGGAAAGAGAGTTTACTTGTTACGAAAACAATGTAAAAATGTCAAAATAATTAAAGATGTGACTATAAACTCTGTCTAAACTTAAAATGTTATGACGTCATGTCCATATAGTAATTACGCACAAATTACATCACATGACTACGTCAAAAGCGTGAAACCACTGGCAATTTGATGATGTTTATGTATAAGTAACAATTATACATACTCTCATTTGAATGACTGTTAATGAATTACATCAATTCAGTCACGCGCCTGTTGCACTGATTGATCGATTTTTTCATTCATAAAGATGAATCCAGCCATGAAGCGTTTGCTGTGATTAACAGATGAGCAGTTGATCATCATATCTATTCATGTAGCACAGTAATGTCGATCATACAGCGATGTGTTCATCTGCATTCCCTGCTATCATCCTCCGGCTAACGTTAACCGCTGCTTCGCCGTTACACCCATCAAATCCCGCTGACTGCATTCATTCGCCCTCCCCTGCTTTATTTTCAGCTCTTTTCTGTTCACAGTTCAGCTGTTTGATTGGGATTTGTGTGCTTGTTCAGAGTCTACGTGTGTTGTTTTGTGTTTTTAGCTTTGGCTGATGTTACAGCACGCACGAAACGCAACAGGACCCACCGAAAAAACACAGCAAAGTTACGAAAGACACGAATTTAAAGCACACATGCAAGCTCCCCGAACGAACGTCACTTTTGGATCATTTCTAAGAATTGTGTTTCCATCGGTGTCTTACCTGCTGTAGTAACTCATGTTTATCCGCCGTTGCTATGGATTCCTCCGCTGCTGCCGTCGCGTCCCTGTGCGCAAAACCCGCAGCGGCCGTGACGAGAAAGCGCATGCGCACAAGATGAGTCTTGTTAAGATCGTTACGCGTCAAATGACAATTCTTCCTCAAGGGGGCGCGTGATGGCTCAGAAAATCCAATCCTCTATGTTCTAAAAACTTTTCAATCTATATATATACCGATTGGTATTTCATTTAATAAAATGGAAACCCCCTTCTTAAATCTCTATCAAATCATCTAAAAGAAATCAACATCCACTCATCACACTCACTCATCTGTGATTGGTCCATCTTAAAAAGCGCTGTGGAAAGTAACAGGTATCATGTGACTGCACCGCTTATTCTCTCTTTTAGCAGCAGTTTGAAGCAAATTACACTGGATTAATGACACAATATTTTAAATCTGTTTTGTACCCATTTTATGATTCCAGTGTAATGCTAGCTTTACATTCTTCCGAGTGTTGCCACTTCAAATAAAATCCCCGATTTGCTGTCGTTCTGTCTGTTTTTTTTTTTGTTTGTTTGTTTGTTTTTTTTACACGGTTTTACAAGGCAGACTAGATATGGAAGATGTCACACTTACCATCTATAAACAATATAAAATAAAATTCGTCCTGTTCCTCACTTGTTGTGGGAAGTGTACGCCCTCTTTTGGTGGCTTATTTTAAATACAGGTTCATAGAACATTTGTTTAAAGTAATCTGATGACTTTTAATAACGTTTTCAAAATGTTAGTAAAAAAAACATTATTTGTTTTCCCTGAAACGTTTTGTTTTTTAATTGATACAGACTGTTTTAGAACGTTCAGAGAACATTCAATAGTAACATTCCCACAATATTTGCAAAATAAAAAAATGTAATGTTCCCTCAACATTCGTATAACCAATAAAATATTTTTAAAACTGTATTTTTGAATGTTCAGAGAACATTTAGAAATAACATTTTCCTAATTTAATGGGAAAGTTAGAAAAACATTCTTAGAACAGATTATTAATTAATACTAACATATTTCATTTTTATACTATTGTCTAATTGTCTAATATAATAAAAGAAAATAATGCCTATTTTGTAATGCAATATTATTTGTATAAAATGTAAGCAATTTCCCCCCATCAAATTCTAATGATTTTAAAATTATGGTGTAATATTTGGACACACTGCATTTTATTATTATTTTTAAATCAGTGAAAATGTAAAGGAAGTACAACAGATACCTGAATAATGCATAAATACTTCACAGTTTACAATGTACATTTGTTTAATGTAATCTGATGATTTTTAGTAATGTTTTCAAAATGTTAGCACAAAAATGTTATTTATAATAGAACGTTTTCCCTGAAACGTTTTAGTTTTTTGACTGTTTTAGAACGTTCAGAGAACATTCAAAAGTAACATTTTTGCGAAATTAAAAATGTAATGTTTTCTTAACATCCGTCTAACCAATAAAATGTTTTAAAATCGGACATTTTGAATGAAATGATTTTTAGGCTGGTGCTGGCCTCCAGCAAAACCTTGGTGGAGTTTGTTGACTAGTTTTATTGATTATGTTAAATTTCTGAGAAAAGATCCTGCAGGTGCAGACACATTAATAAATCAGTGACGTACAGTATTATAATTGCGAATGAGGTGAACAAATACGACGGATAGCCCTAGGACAGTTGTTCCCAAACACGTTTCTGGAGGGCCCCAACACTGCATGTTTTCCACATCTCCTTAAACAAACACACCCGATTAACAGCTCATTAGTAGAGACTCCAAGACCTGAAATGGGTGTGTCAGACGAAGGAGAGATGCAACCTGTGCAGTGCTGGGGGGCCTCCAGGAACCTGGTTGGGAAGGACTGCCTTAGGATATTTTAAATTAATTTCTACTAGATGGCAGTATGGAGTGACTTTATTGCTCATTTCACTGCTGGTGATGCAGCTCATCGACTGTTGTTAAACTACATTTGCTGGCGTCTGGTATAAAGGTTTGTTACCAAGTTCCAATGGCTCCTTTACGCAATGTTTTTGAATGTTATAAAACATATGATGAAATACAGGGAAAAGAGTGAATGTGAAAACCTGATCTGAACAGGCTGGTCACCACTCACTGGTCAACTTTTTCTGTCTTTACTGTGCACTACATTTAAGCTCTTTTTTATCAAATATTTTCTGAGCAGCACCTGTGTACACAAAATGCAAAATAACCCAAAATAGTGGCACTCCGGGTGTCTATGGCGTAGGCGTTTTCTGAACCCCTCATTCTTCGTCAGCCACAAGAACATGAGAGAAGACACAAAGGTGGACGAGGTTACGCTGGGAAAAACACAGCTGCTCATCCATCTGACCGCTACGTGAACATGGATGAGATTATTTAGACAGATCATCTCAATGAAACGGCCGAAAAAAACATCCAGTCTCCGCAAACAAACACAATCTGACTGTGAACAGGAAGCGCATGACAGAATGAGGCTTACAAACCTTTGGGAACATTGTGATACTTGCGTTGCACATTTTTTACATGCATAAACATAATTAGTACAAAAATAGTTTGGACGGAGCAACTCTGACAGAAAGCAACAAATATAAACCAAGTGTGTTATGGCTAGCTTGCTTCACTCTCAATACACTGCAGCTGAACTTTTTACAGTAAATTTCTGTCCAGTAAAATACAGAAGCACAAATTCTGCGCCTCTTTTATCATGCATTTTATTGTAGCTGCATATTTCAATAGGAAATGCTTCAGATAGTGAAGGAAGGATTTTTTTTTTTATTATTATTTCATTAAAATGCCCCACGGCCCCATCAGATGAGATGTTGCACGTCTGACGTGTTGGTTTGCCTCGGGCTCCGGTCGTCACCACTGTTGATTCAGGGCAGTGTGGATTGATAAAGCAGTGAATTTCTCAGCCTCAGTGCCAGAAAGTTGTTTTTTGAAACCGTTGTGGGTGGACGGTGCATGAAACCTCCGCAGCTCTGTGGAAAAATACAGGGAACACAAACAACAGCAAATTAGTGTTGTTTGTGCACCAGGAGCCGTTTGGAAAATGACTGGCACATGACGGCTGCCATGTGAATCACTGCCGCACCGCCGAGAGCCCGTTCACTCCTTCGGTCTGAGTGATTTAGTGATCCTACCGTGCTTAAATTCACATCACTTCTGGTGGATCTTAAAATGACATCAAGTGACCCTGATACATGCTGTCCTTGGTCTTATGTGATCAGTTTAATAGTTATTCTAAATAAAATGTTTGTCTTCATAATCTTTCATCAAAAAATATTGATTCATGCATTTTGCAGCTTCTTTTATCCAAAGCAAATTACTTTGAATTCAGTGCATATATTTGAGCAGTTGCATTCCCTGGGAATCAAACCCATGACCGTAGTGTTGCGAGCACCATCCCAGCTAACAATTCAGGTTACATTGTTGTTTTGAAATGTTTCTAAAACATTCAATTGCAAGGTTTCTTGTTGTGATTATACCATTAAAGTTGCAAGAATGTTTCTTAGTATGTTCCTCGAGTATAAATAACACCATAAGGATATTTTAAGAATGTGGCTGTTTATTTTTTTCACTATTACGAGAACCCATATCAAATAAAGTTTTAAGAATGTTCTGTCCTAACATTTATATAACATATAATATTTTATAGAACTTATAAAAATGTTCCTCTATTTTTTGAGCTATAATAAGTTCGAGTAAGATTATATTTGCGCTTTTCACAGTCATGATTTGAATGTTTATATTAATACTTTCATGCCTTACAGTTGTATTTAGCCGATTAGAGCTGGGTGATTATGTAGTTTGCATTTTGAAATGATATAAACAGTCAGACAGTTTTATGCTACACCCTTAAAAAATGAAGGTGCTTCACGAAGCCATAGACAAACCTTTTTTGTCTAAATGGTTCAAGAAAGAACCTTTAACATCTGAAGAAAAAAGAACCTTTGACTGAATGCTTCTTTGTGCAACCAAAAATGGTTCTTCCATGGCACCTTTTAAAGCACCTTTATTTTTAAGAGTGTATACTGTATATACAATACATATCGCTGAATGTGAGTGTAATGTCATTTTCAAGCCAACGAGAGCTTTTCAGTATATTTAAAATGCATGTGCTGTGTTGAGTTAAGGAAAATGTGTTTTCTTTTACTTTGATATTTTGTATCTAATGCAATGATGTTCAGATATTTTGAAATGCCACTTAAGCGTCTGTTTCTTGGGAATCACTAAATATTCAGTTCCAGCTCTGCAGTTTGTGTTCTCGTTTGTGCCCATCACACTGTCAGGTGGGCTCTGTTTTGGATGTGACACTCGATTGAATCAGTGTGTGTGTGTTTGCGGGACAGTATGGAATGTGAACAGCAGCATTCCCGCTGTGCAGGGCCTGATGGGACGGCTGTTTTTACTGTCCGCTGTAATTATTACTGGACAGTCAGTCATCCAAACATCCAGCAGCAAAGCCTGATTATACCAGATTTCGCATTCAAACCCTTTACTGATATCAACAAGCTAACAAACTTAGGTTATTAAAACACTGTGGGAGCATTGTTTCTACAATGTTGAAAAGTCCAGTTTTCTTGTTGTGATTATAACATCGTTCAAAGGTTACAACAACGTTTCTTATGACATTACACTTTAGTTTTACCCAAAATGTAACATTATCTGAATGTTTACTTTTACATTTTAAGAATGTTATTTAAATGATACAAAAAACATTTTTCAGAATGTTCATCAAATCACCAGCTGTGTTCCATTTTGCTAACATTCCCATTAGGGAATGCAAAAATGTTATTTCGGAATGTTCTCTGAACGTTCAAGACATGGTGTTTT
>JAHKKF010519893.1:5312-21596 GCA_019740295.1 Labeo calbasu | reverse complement strand
TGTTTAATATTTTTGTTATTTTTGTTTTCTTGCGTACAAAAAGTATTCTCGTAGCTTTGTAAAATTACGGTTGATCCCCTCATGTCACATGGATTATTTTACTGTTTCTGGATATTGATCATGTTAATTACATTGCTGTCTATGGGAGTGTCAGAGAGCTGCCGGAATGCATCAAAAATATCTTAATTTGTGTTTTGAAGACGAACAAAGCTTTTACGGGTTTGGAACAACATGGGGGTAAGTGATTAATGACAAAATTTTCATTTTGGGGTGGAGTAATTCTTTAACTAATGAATCTTATTGTAAAGTGTTACCAATAAAATAAATAATCTGTATAATTTTTTACTCTGTGATGAGGCTAGTGAAAGCATAAAGCAGGGTTATTCATAATATTATTTTAATATTATTAATATTGATGATATTAATATTAATATTTGTATTAATAACATTATTTTCTTTTTTTGTTCAAAAATATTTCATAAAACTCCAAGAAAACAAATTCCCAAAATTTGAGCACATTCAGACTGCTAGATTTAAACCCCTCAAATCCCCTCAGTTGTCTCAAACCTCTCTAACCATCAGGCCATCTTTATTGTTGAGCAATCAATTCTTTTCCTCCTCATAAAACTTATTAACTCTCCTCCTGATTCAGTCCTCTGACACGCACGTAAATGGAAGGCACAGGTGCCTAAGTGTCCTTTATTTTAGGAATTCATTTCAAGACAATTACTGATGACAAAATACCTCTCTGCCAGACTACAGAAAGGGGATGGCAGCAGTGAATGTTTGCTTATATGCAAATATGCCATTAAGCAGCACCTGTAAATACACTGACCTTATATGCGCCATAAAATTGTCCAGATGTGGTCATGTCTCTGACATTTTCTGTTTCAGGAGGAAAAGCACATTCTTAGGCTAGCGCAAGACAAAAATCAAGTCTCCTTGGATAAAACAGAGAATCCCATTATCTCTGCAAGACTGACATATTTCTCATTTTGTAAATGGTGCTGTTAGGAGGAGAGTTATGAAACATGACCACAGATGCTCTGGGTAATCTGTGTAGGTAATCACCATCACTCATCAGGCTTTAGAGATTTAGCATATATACTATGGCCTTCAGCTGTAGACACTCACACACAGTGCCTGTAAGCTTCTTATGTCTAATGTATTCATGTTGCCCTTCTATTGATTACAGGATCCAGTGCAACCAACTCTTAGTTTTGCTTGAACAATCTGCAAGAATTAATGTCAACTTTGCTTTGTCATCTTGATGTGGCGCACAATAAGGCACAGACAAAATTTGGGGTATTTGAGGATGTGGGTGAGAAGTACAATAGCTAAAACTGTTACAGTATTAAAACTTTCAGATGTCCTTCCTCCAGTAGGTGTCCCTAGTGTCCTGTTCACTAGTGCATTGATGAGATGCGCACTATAACGTTTAATAAACGCTGACTAATAATTGGCCCATTGAGAGTACACTTCTTTCACTCGTACAGTAAGTTCACTATACATAAATAGTTGGATGTTTTATATGCAACACCTGCACATACAGATATTACCATAACGGTTTGCCCAATATACATAAACAGTATTTAAATAAATAAATTCGGTGTTAGGTATTTATTTGTTTACATTTATGTATTAACTTATTTATTTTTTATTTTTGCATGCCAACCCATAGCCCTGTCTAAAAATGCCTTCTATGCCTCAGAGAAAAATGGGTCTGAGATATATTTACCTATTTATTAACATTTTTGTTATTTTTCTGTATGCGCAATCATTTTTCCTCCATAAGCTGGAGTGTGTTCGTGCTTCGAGCTAAAAATGCAACATTGCTACAACTGTCTCCCGATTCTGATTAGGCCTCTTGCATGCTTATTTGAAGCCCTGTTGCCTGAAGAGGACGATTTTCTGCATCAAACAGAGCTTCTGTTTAATTGCATGAGACATCTAGAAAAAAAGAGAGGGGGCAGTTGGTAAGAGACTGACTGTCCTCTGCTAATTTAGAGCGCCGTTGAGGCAATCTGTGTTCATATGCGAGTGAACAATTTAATCATTCGCACGGGTACGTTTTTTGCTGCTGCCTACAACGTATCACTCTAGCAACACAGATCTGCTGAGGCATAGTTTTTTTTCTGTGCTCCTCCCCTTATTTTAAAAGCTGGCCAAACATGCATATAAACAGTTTTTTCTGCCACATAATTGGTTTTTCTCACCTTTTCCCTCCTGAGTGCAGAGTTTGTGGCAGACCTGACAGCCTCTGCGAGGTTTAAGGTGATAAAAAATTGTGTAAAACATGTTTGCAGTATATTTTGGATGCAAAATGATTTGTGGATAGAAACTGTAAGAACAAATTTTTGTAATACACTTACTTATTTTTTTATCACATGTGCTTTAGTTGGCTGATTGTGTTTTAGGGACTTTAGGGAACAGTGTGCAAAAAGTACATTCATATATCAAATATGAAATTTTGTTATTGTTATTAAAAATGGTGTGGTTCTTTTTCCAGTGCAGTATGGCAGAACAAAGTGACCATATGGCAGATCTCCAGCGTGCCTGGACATAATGCTCCCTCCGATTGTTCATGCTTTTTACAAGAGAAGAGATCTCAGCACAAATTGAACACAGATGTGCATTCAGAACCACTACAGTTGTCTCCCCTCTGTCGCACTGAACGGCACAGCACAGATCAGGACGACGTGAACTTTTTGTTTATCATGAATCATGCTAGAAACTGCTTAACTGGGTCAGTTTGTGTCAGTTGGTGTCAGTAACATTTCGAGGTGTTTGCACAAGAACTTCAAAATTATTAGATCAACTATTTGGTATACAATTGTATTATTTGCTTTGCATTACAGCTAGAAATCTCCAAAACTTTGTGGTGGTCTATTACATTGTAGAGATTCATTGGCATGTAGCATAAATGTATCATGTACATGTGAAAACTTGGGGTGACTTGCTGTTACGTGTGGCCAGTTTTTTAAAAATAGCTCTAGAAAGTTTTGATGAAACATTTGTACCATTTAGGATATAGTCATTTGGCAGGGCACTACGCCCTGCATTTAACCAGCAAAGCTGTGCCTCTAAAATGCAGCACCCCACACAGCAGCCTCTTAGCTAGGTGGGGAAGGAAAAACATCTGAACCTTTAAAAGGCCTCTGTATGACCAGCTCAACACTGGGTCCTTTTCATTTACCAACCTTTCATAGGCTTTTCCATGCCAAGCGTAGCCCCAAAAACTGTCTAAAAACGCCTTCTGTGCCTTAGAAAGCCACTCTTACAGGTCTGAGATCCCATTTCCTCCTGCTCTCTTTATCTTGATGCTGTTGTAGAAAAAGCTTTGCTCTCCCTTGCTCATTGTCAGTCGTGCTGAAGGTTTAGAAATGGGATGAAACAGCATTGTTTGTTTTCTGCGGTCTCTGGAGTTGATAAAATCAGCAGCTGTCATAGATGACTAGGTGGAGGATGACGTAACTTATATCCTTGCCTGATATCCTTTTTCCCCTTTACGGCAGGATCATTGTTTTGTTGTTTTATTATTTAGAGTTTTGGTGATAATAATGCACTTTTTTCCATCATGTGTTTACAGGTGAATGAGATCTACCATGATGAGTCATTGGGAGTGCACATTAATGTTGTGCTTGTGAGGATGATAATGCTTGGATATGCTAAGGTAAACTGCTACCAAATATCTCTATCAAAAAGAAAGTCCTTTATAAACCTTAATAGGTCATATCATATATATTTTTAATAACATTAATTAAGTTTTAATGTTTTATGTTGTTGTTATGCTTAATGACCATTGCAACCCTCTCTTTGACCCTTTATTAAAGGAGAAGTCCACTTCCAAAACAAAGATTCACATTCATAATCTACTCACCCCCTTTTTTATTCAAGATGTTCATGTCTTTCTTTCTTCAGTCGTGAAAAAATTAGGTTTTTTGAGAAAAACATTTCTGCATTTTTCTCCATATAATGGACTGATACGGTGCCCCGATTTTGAACTTCCAAAATGCAGTTTAAATGCGGCTTCAAACAATCCCAAATGCGGTTGTAAACGATTCCAGCTGAGGAAGAAGGGTCTTCTAGCGAAGCGATCAGTTATTTTCATTTAAAAAATACAATTTAAATACTTTTTAATCTCAAACGCTCATCTTGCCTTTCTCTCCCTGAACTCTGTGTATTCTGGCTCAAGACATTTAGGGTAAGTTGAAAAACTCCAAACGTATTTTCTCCCTCAACTTCAAAAATCATTTCAAAATCATCCTACATCGCTGCAAAAGTACTGACCCAGTCTTTGCAAAGTAAACATGCAAAGAAGATCAAACACCCTTAACAAAAAAGGTAAAACAGCGATATAGGATGATTTCGAAGTTGAGGGAGAACATGAGATGGGAGTTTTTCGACATACCCTAACTGTCATGAACCAGAACAAAAACAGTCCAGACAGAGTAAGACAAGACGAGCAATTGGCATTAAAAAGTATATAAATTGTATTATTTTTATTAAAATAACCGATCGTTATGCTAGATAAGATCATTCTTTCTCGACTAGGTTTACAACCGCATTTGGGATCATTTGAAGCACCATTTAAACTGCATTTTGGAAGTTCAAAATCGAGGCACCATATCAGTCCATTATATGGAGAAAAATGCTGAAATGTTTTCCTCTAAAACATAATTTCTTTACGGCTGAAGAAAGAAAGACATGAACATCGTGGATGACAAGGGGTTGAGTACGTTATTTGTTAATTTTTGTTCTGGAAGTGGACTTCTCCTTTAACAGCCATTAGTGGTAAGATGGCTTACTTTTATAAAACAGATAGTTCCGGTCCTTGATTCTGATTGGTTGTGCCATGTTCAAAGCTGTTGTAAATTACTCTACAAAAATACACCTTTGTTTACTTTTGTGTGTTGCTTTGCAAACACAACTGTTTCTGTAGAACTACATTGCTTGGTGGAAGAATACTATTTTTTATCATTTACCATTACACTTTATTTACTCTGTTTTATTTTGTGAAACCCTACTGTGTATATGGAATAACTGTTTTCTAAAAGCAATAAGCCCCGTGAAGCCATGGTTTACATGGTTATACCACAGCTTCTTGAGGCTTATTGCTATAATAACATTTTATTTGAAAATTGAAGCGCTACGTGTAAACAATATTCTGTGTTGTATTTTCCTGTCAAAATAGTGGAGTTCCTTTTTAATTCTTCAGCTTTTATGAACTGCCGGTTTCTCTGGTAGTGGGTGGAACTAATGTGCAAACGGCAATCTCCCTGGCTGGTGCTCACCTATTATCGACCCTAAACTGATTTCAGCAAATCAGTTTGAACGAACCCAGACAATGTACCCAGCAGCTCATTAATCCTTAGTGCGTTTTATATTGTTATTAGTAGTAGAATTCTTAGTAGTTTTGTTATCTCATTAGTATTATTTTTCGTTTTCCCCCCCCCTTTTTATAGAAACACTAAATTACTAACAATATCTTAAGCACCACTACCAGTCCTAAGTTCAGTCAATATATGTTTTTCTTTTTTTTGTCACACTTTAAGATCAAATTTTATAGTTTTTATATTTTATATTAATAGTTAGTGAGGCAGTTGTTAAGTTTAGGTATGTGTTAGGGTTAAGTAAGGGATCTAAAATATGGTCATGCAGAATAAGGCATTAAAAAATGCTTTATAAGTACTAATGATACAGCCAGTATGCTAGTTATATCAGTGCTAGGTAATAGTGAGAATTGGTCCTTAAAATAAAGTGTTACCATATATATCAGTGGTGTCCGGTGGTGTTCCGAAAAGTGTTTGTTATTTTTTTAAATCAAATATAAAATATAAATGTCCCAATCACATTTTCTTTTTTTTGGTAAATAAACATTACTTGAACTATCAGAAAAAGAAAAAAAAAAAATTAATTTGTACATTAACAATGTAATCAGTATTATGTTTATTAAAGCCAAGTATGAATCTCATCAAGTTTTAAGCATTTTACATTTATTCCAAAATAATAACTTAAGGCAGTAACAATTTGAACAATACAATTTATTTGTAAACTTATGTTCAGCTATTTATGTGATTTTTACACTTTCTAATATTATTTTTTTATTATGTTGGTGCTGTTTCATTTTTGTACTACAGTTTTTTTTTTCTCATCCAATATTTAAAACATCCATAGTAATTATTAAATAGTAAATAATAATTACAACTTGTATCTTAAAATGGGTTACATGGGGCAGTTTTTTTCCCCACAAAACCTGATGTGATATGCAGCCTTCCCCCATTTCAGCACAGCTCACTTACCACCACAGCTTTGAAGAATGTGAAATAATTAGCTTTGAGGAAGAGCACAACAACTGTCTGCAGTCTAGCCACTTGTATTAGTCCAATTATGAGAGTATCAAAGCCTCTCTCTAATGCACATGGCCATTTACAAAAACACATAAATGTTTTGTAAGCTCAAAATGCAGTCCACAAACACAGAGGTAATTTCATGTCTAGTCTATGCATTGGAAATACATTTCCAATTCTATATATTAAAATGTAGTACTCATATAGAAAGGTTTGAATTTAAGCTTCAATTTCAGCTACTCTCTAAACTATCAGTAAACAGGAGTTTATCTAAAAGACTCCCAATAAACAGTGATAGATGTGAGTCTGTTTAAAGGTGTTCTATAGATTAATGAATGCTGAAAGTGTCCCCTAATGAGTCTCTAATCTTTTTCTCAGTCCATCAGTCTCAT
The DNA here is from genome assembly GCA_019740295.1 of Labeo calbasu. Classification (NCBI taxonomy): domain Eukaryota; kingdom Metazoa; phylum Chordata; class Actinopteri; order Cypriniformes; family Cyprinidae; genus Labeo; species Labeo calbasu. The sequence continues at coordinate 14,854 of JAHKKF010519893.1, read as the reverse complement.
TGAGGGTGGCAACCCTTCGCGGAGCCTGGAGAATGTGTGCCGCTGGGCAGTCATCCAACAGAAAGAGGATCCAGAGCACTCGGAGCATCACGACCATGCCATCTTCTTGACCCGGCAAGGCTTCGGCCCCACCGGCATGCAAGGTTTGGCCTTTGGTCTTTGACATGCCTCTTACTTTCAAACATTTTCAACCTTGTCATGTCCACACACAAAACCGAACGTCTTAAATATGTTTATACCGTGAAAAAGGTCAGGCTTTCTCTCGCTGTCTCTCTCTCTCGCTAATACTCCCTCGCAGTCCCCACGGGATTCTGTCAGCACCTCATCAATGCTGTAAGAAACACCAGCCTGACAGAATGCCGGTTGGTGTACAAGCTCTTCTTTAGACAGATTGTGGATGTGTAAAGCGTTTCACAGCATTGGATAGCAGAGACATGAAAGCGCACTTACATAAGCACATAGGAAAAAGGGATTTTGTTGTCTAAGGCTAGAGACGGCCGCTGAAGCAGCAGTCCTCTCAGAGCATATCTCCTTCAGCACTGACAAAGTTCACACAGTGCACATTTAACATCTATTCAAGCTGACAGGAAAACTCGAGCTTTTCCTGAGAAGAGCACTGATCTCAGCATGAAGTGTTTATGCTGTCACTGCTACTCTCACATTTCCCTTATCATGCCACTGTATGCCCTCGTTAATCATCCGAGAAGAGCTCTTTGGCCTCTCCGTCTACCTGCAATGCATTCAGTGTCTGGCAGTGGCGATACCGAGCAAATCAGAGCCCATGTGCTTTATTGGCTTATTGACACCAGATATGAATGTAGCTTCAGAGCTGGGATCTTCAGTCAAGCATCTGTCACGGTTTTGTAGGCTTGCATCAAAGGATTGTTTCATTCTTAGCGGTGCATGGTGCTTGTGATTGAACAAACATAGCCAAAGTCCCTGCGGTCTGATACCAGTCACAATATACTGTTTCACACTGAATACTGCACTGAAAGAAGTTTTTTTTTGCCGCTTGCTTTGAATTATAATGCGCTTTTCACTTGGGCATTAAAACACTGTCACGTTTTGGAAAACGCATTTTTTAGTAGCTTTAGTTTATCCAAAAATGAACTTTCCAAACTTGTTTACATTTTTATTCTGTGGAACAGTAAAGAAGAATGTCTCAGAGTTTTGTTTAGACCCCAACATTTTTGAGAGTATTTTCCACAGAACAAAGTCATACAAGTTTGGATTGACATGAGGCTCAGTAAATGATGACGTAGTTTTCAGTCCCACTTTATATTACACTACCAGTCAAAAGTTTTTGAACAGTAAGATTTCTTAAAGAAGTCTCTTTTGCTTATCAAGCCTGCATTTATTTGATCCAAAGTACAGCAAAATCAGTACAATTTTGAAATATTTTTACTATTAAAATGATTTCATTAATTAAAATTGTTACTATTATACTATTTTTACTATAAAAAAACTGTTTTCTGTTTATTTACTTCTTTTTATCTTCCTGTGATTTCAAAGCTGAATTTTAGCATCACTACTTCAGTCAGAAATCATTCTAATACTCTGTTTTGCTGCTCAGAAACATTTATTATTATGTTGAAAACTGCTGAGTACAATTTTTTCAGGTTTCTTTGATTAATAGAAAGTTCAGAAGAACAGCAATTATCTGAAATAGAAGTGAAACATTATAAATGTCTTTGTCATCACTTGTGATTTAATATTTAAAGCGTCCTTGTTAAATAAAAGTATTAATTTCTATAAAAAAATATAAAAACAAATAATACTGACTCCAAGTTTAAATGGTATAGTGTGTAATGTTACAAAAGCTTTTTATTTCAGAGAAATGCTGATCTTTGGATCTTTCTATTCATCAGAGAATCCTGAAAAAATGTACTCAACTGTTTTAAATATTGATAATAATAATAAAAAATGTTTTTTAAAAAGCAAATCAGCTTATTAGAGTCATTTCTGAAGGATCATGTGACACTGTAGACAGGAGCAATGATGCTGAAAATGTAGCTTTGATCACAGGAATAAATTACATTTTAAAATATATTCAAATAGAAAGCAGTTATTTTAAATAGTAAAAATGTTTCAATATTACTGCTTTTGCTGTATTATAGATCAAAAATAGTGTCGGCTTGGTGAGCAGAAGAGACTTCTTTAAAAAAGCATTAAAAATCTTACTTTTGAGAAAATTTTGACTGGTATAACGCCCTTATCATGTACATACGTGCATGTAATTACATCTGTAATTAATTTCTGTAATTGCTTATAGTTACAGTGTTGGCCCACCCTTAAACCTACCCATACCACCAAACCTGTTCCTAACCTTACCGGTGTCCCACCTCAATAGCAGCAAAAGTGCTTTGCACTACAGTATGAACACAATAAGTACATTGTACTTATGTTTTGATGTAAGTACATAGTAGTTAAGGCCACCTAATATAAAGTGTGACCCAGTTTTCATTTTTGGATGAACTATTCCTTTAATAGTAAAGTAATTTGTGTACCTTGCATTACTAAGGGGATTTGTAATTTATGTCCTTGCATAACTAAATGGTTTGGTTGGACAGGTCCCAAACTCAAGCCTTTTGTTCAGCTAGTGTTTCTGTGTTTGACTGGAATGCTCAAACAAATAAAGGTAAATTCACAGAGCATCAGAGTTTACTTTTCTGAGGGACATGTAAATCCTGCTATGGTGAATGTTATTGCATTACATGTTAATATTTATGTGACACTCTGCCCCCCCACGCAGACACTTAAAAACCAACGCAATTATTCAAATCAGTTTGTACAACAGTTGCCATTAACAAGAAAAATGTCCTTTTACAAACCCAGAAATTTTCATTTCACGTCACTCTTTTGAATTTTATCTGAATTTTATATATTTATATGTTTGATTGACACTTGTTTGTCATTGGGTGTTTTTGAATGCATGCCAGATTGTGAGTAGGTTAGAACAATTGCACACTTCACTGTATTATACTAGAACAAAATGGCTGTCTTTGTTTAACACAATGAAATATGGTGTAATGACAGATGGCAGGTCACATTGTTTTGGCACGTACTGACACATACGCTTCTCTCCCCCTCTAATAATGGTGTTTCGAATATGGATTTGAATTGTTAATCCTAAAAAGCATACTGTATGAAAAACCTGTTAACACAATCTACTACATGTCTTCTGTCATCTGATTGATAGTTTAAACTTTTTTAGCAATTAAAATGCCTTTTAGTATAATTTTAAAATTGTCACGTTGTGGTACATGTATCTTTTTGCTGTGAAACCTTTACTGAAAAATACATTTTATATCGTTAGTAATATTTGAAGAAGAACACTTAATGGACTGAAGCAATTTAGGTTTACTTGTTATCCATAGATAATTTCCTTGAAAAATGTGAATGTCAAATGTGATACATCAAGCACTTGAGAATTTTTTTTAGGTTATTTGTACATCTCTCAATCATCACTTGCATTATGTTTTTCCTGTACAAATAAATAAAATTAAATGAAATAAGTAAAGTAAGTAAGTGAGTAAATAAAAAATAAATACAAAGAACAAAGAAAACAAATTTTTGAAGGTGCAAAAAAAATAAAAATACTGAGAATATCACCTTTAAAGTTTTTAGCATTGTATTACTAATCAAAAATTAGTTTTTGATTGTATTTATGGTAGGAAATTTACTAAATGTCTTCATGTAACATAATCTTTACTTAATATCCTAATGATTTTTGGCATTAAAGAAAAATCGATCATTTTGACCTAGACAATCTGTTTTTTTTTTCTATTGCAACAAATATACCTGTGCTACTTAAAGAAACACTCCACTTTTTTGGAAAATAGGCTCATTTTCCAACTCCCCTAGAGTTAAACAGTTGAATTTTGCCGTTTTCGAAACCATTCAGCCGATCTCTGGGTCTGGTGGTAGCACTTTTAGCATAGCTTAGCATAGATCATTGAATCTGATTAGACCGTTAGCTTCTTGCTCAAAAATGACCAAAGAGTTTCGATATTTTTCCGTTGTCTCTTTTGTAGTTACATCGTGTACTAAGACAGACGGAAAATGAAAAGTTGCGATTTTCCAGGCCGATATGGCTAGGAACTATACTCTCATTCCTGTGTAATAATCAAGGAACTTTGCTGCTGTACCATGGGTGCAGCTTGAAAAAAATAGGCTAACTTCCATCAATATAACCAGCGTGAACACCTGCTTGCACAGGGAGACTATTTTCGTAATTTCATTGCGCCCGCTGCACCCATGGTACGGCAGCAAAGTTGCTTGATTATTATGCCGGAATAAGAGTTTTGGTTTTGTGCTCCAGGAATGGTTTTGGTCGCCGGAATGGTTTTGTGCTCCAGGGTCACATTTTTGCTCAGCTTGGGCCTTTTAAATAAAATAGTTAAAAAAGAAAATTAAACAGCTATAAAAGCCTGAAGTATCACATAGGATTTATTTATTTATTTATTTATTCATTCTTTTTTTCATTTATTTCAATTTTTGAAATAAATGAGTGTTCATTAAAAAAAAGACCTTTCAGACTACTATTTTATATGTCAGGTTTTACAGGGCCATTACATGTCATAACTCCAGAGAACAGGTTAAAACAAATGAAAGAACCCAACAAATAAAAAATAATCTAATTCTGATGGACAGCTCTTCATAGAGTTGTCAGCATCACTCTGCTCAAAGTATTACAATTACACCAAGCTGTCAGAATGTAGACTCACTGGGCAAGTTATGACGGAATAAATAAACCCTAGTAACTGTTTCATCCTCTCTGTCTGTCTCTGTCACTCACTCACTCTCAGGATATGCCCCTGTCACCGGGATGTGCCACCCTGTCCGCAGCTGCACCCTCAATCATGAAGACGGCTTCTCTTCTGCCTTTGTTGTAGCCCATGAGACAGGACACGTGTAGGTTTTTAAACGTGACCAGGTGCTATTCAACCTTTTCAGATTGATGCTAGCTTTTGTGAAATGTTTTATGTCACTCCAGTTGATATTTTATTTGTGGTTTCTCATTCGAATTCCACAAGGAATGCATGTTTTCAGATAAATTGCCATAGCTAATGTCCTTTAGGCTCTCAAGGCAAAAGCTCTATTCAGAGTAATACAACGGACATAAAAATCTTGCATTGTCTCATGCAAGTGCACTCTCTTATCTTTTGAGGATATTAAATAATAGAGAAAGATGCCAGGATACTTGATAGATAATACCTTGTCCTTACCATCCCACTTGATATAAAGTCAGTATCTTAATTTTCCTAATTTTCAAGCTAATGCTTTCCTATGCAGTCCTTGGCTACTGTTTAACAAGCCTAATCGGCCTTGCCAGGTCCCTTCTGTGGATTTAATTCCTCTTTTAACAACAGTTGCTTAAAGTCTGTAGGCATCTAACATTCAAAAGGATTTCAGAAAAAAACTCACCACCTACACAGAGATTAGTCATAGATTCAACCTCCTTATCATCTTCTCCATATTGAAACTATTGTCGAGGATTTACCCTCTCAAACATGTCTGTCTCTATCTGTTTATCTCTTTCTTTCAAATCCAGTTTTTATTGCGCATATGACAAAGACTGGTAAACCGTCATTGTTGTATTGCATCTCACCACCATCCTATTGATAGTCTTGATTCAGTTTGGCATTAGCACAGACTGCAATAACATTTTATTTAATTCAAAGCGAGATGTCAGGGCCTCTGAGATTGTCCTTTTCTGGCTAGCAGCCATGTAGATTGGATTCCCTCTTAAGCCTCTGTCCTTCCTGTTTTCATATCAGTCTCTGCGCAAACTTCTCCATCTGTTTGACATTTGTTATGCAAGAATATATTATGAAACATCACTGTGCAGAAATGTAGAAGCCTACAGACTTACATACATTACTGTTGAAAAGTTTGAAGTCAGTAAGATTTATGCAATAAATCGTTCAAAAGTGACAGAAATGTTAAAAATATTGAAAAATCCTGAAAAAATGTGTCATGGTATCCACAAAAACCCCCCAAAAAACACTGATAATAATAAGAAATGTTTTTGAGCAGCAAATCAGCATATTAAAATGATTTGTAAAGAATCAACTGACACTGAAGACTGGAGTAAAGGCTGCTGAAAATTCAGCTCTTAAACGGAGAGTTTACTCACTAATGAAAATTCTAGGGCTGTCCTCGACTAAAAAATTCTCTGGTTGACTAGAAGTCGTTCATTTGAAGCATTAGTCGACTATTAGTCGCATGTTTATTAATAAACCATATAAATCGTAATAATGAGCCTTTAATTGCCTACATAGCCTAATTAGCGCTCAAGCAGGCAAAAAAAGCTTGCCACAGCACACCGGCAGATATAGTATAATAAGAGTTTCGAAGTTTCATGCTCAAATTCATGCCCTAGAACATTCTGTCATTAATTACTCACCCTAGTGTCGTTCCGAACCAGTAACACCTTCGTTAATCTATGGAACACAAATTAAGATATTTTTGATGAAATCCAAGAGATTTCTGACCCTCCATAGACAGCTATGAGAATTTAAAAAAAATTAATAATAATGACTCGGATTTCATCAAAAGTGTCTTAATTTGTGTTCTGAAAATGAACAAAGGTATTACAGGTTTTGGTGACATGAGGGTGAGTAATTAATAACAGAATTTTCATTTTTATCCCTTTAAAATATACATTGTAAAAAAAATATATATATTAAATTTTAAATTCTTATAATATTTTTATGATATTAGTGTTTTACTGTATTTTTGATCAAATACATGTAGCTTTGATTAACATAAGTGACTTATTTCAAAAACAAGAAAAAATCTTACTGGCCCTTGATTTTTAGGCAGTAGTGTAAATGTATAAATTAATATATGTTAGTTTTTCAGCATCTCTTCTATGCTTGTCCATGTTTAATGTTTAAAATACATGAGGAGTCCAATCTGATTTCAGTGTGGGCTGGGCTACCTGCTGCAAAATTGACCAAAGCAACTGACAAAATGACACAGCTAGTTAGCCGAAAGATTTAGATTAACATTAAAAACATAGCTTTCATTGCTTTGTTGTGTCTCGCCCGGTTAGGTCACAATGTCATTTTGTAATTTCATACCTAGTAATAAAGTTGGGAGGCGCCGGAGGTGCATCACTTATATAGACATATAACTGTGCTAATTGGTGTAGAAAATGTTACTTCTGGCCATTGCTGCACTTGAATGTTCCTGCTTAACATAATCATGCCTTGTCTGCAGGCTGGGAATGGAGCATGACGGTCAGGGTAACCGCTGTGGTGATGAAACAGCCATGGGAAGTGTCATGGCCCCTCTGGTGCAAGCAGCCTTCCACCGCTACCACTGGTCGATGTGCAGTGGGCAAGAGCTGAAAAGATACATTCAGTGAGTTCACACTTCTCATACCTCGCTGTGCTTTATCTAGAAAGCTGGAAGGCCTTGAACTTATGTGCGTATTTTAAATAGAAATGTGTTTCCTCAGAGGTATGGCTATGATGAATATCGCTTGTTTGAGCGTAAATATTGGCCCTTGTTTTGACTGGGGCTCTGCTTTGTTTGGTGTCACCTTAGGTTCAGTTGACTGTTTGTTTACCTGAATTAGAGTCACCAATAGGTCACTTGCTTCGAGAGAGTAGAAGTGTGAGATCAAAGGGCTTTAATTTAACTGGTCAGTAGATTGTTGCGATATCCTACAGCTTACAGCCAACATGACCAACAAGGATTAACTTTACACATGTGTTTGAGCTCTTTTTAATTTCTGTTTTAAATCTGAACCTCCTTTGAAGTCATAGTCAGTTAGAAATAATATGGCATATTTGAAGAGATAACTGTTTCACCTGCATTGATAATTTAGCTGAAAAACAAAACACACACACACACACAAATGGACATTAACGGTTTGTTTCACAGACCGATATGCTGTGTTCTGCGCCTGGGACACTTTGAAGTAATTGTTTATATGATAAACAATGTGAAAAGGCACTCTTTTTTCTTTAAAGAGGCACTTAACATGAAAATGCAATTTTTGTCCCCCAATATGATAAAAGTAAATGGGGTCCATGTTGTTTTCGAACCCACTGACTATCATTATATGGACAAAATAGCTAAAACACAATCAGAATGTTAATTTTTAGGTAAGAAAAAGCAAGTATAAAAATATGAATTACCAAAGGAGCAAACTGAGACCCGTTATTCATGTTATAGACTAAACTAAAGGATTTGGGCTGAATTTCTGTAACAGACCTCTCAATTTGAGGTCATTTATGCATTTGAGCCCTCATTGATTCACTCAATCAGTTCAGAAGACGTCTAGTGCCACTTAAGGATTTTCAAATTTATATACTGCTCTATGTTCAGGGTTAATCCTGTCATGGCCAAGGGTTGATGGGATGTAAATTACCCATGAATCTTGGCAACGTACTGCAGCCAATACAAATGAGATGTTGAGTAGCTCCCTATGACAGGAAAAGCCTTTTCAGCGTTGTCTATTGAGTTTGAAGTGGTCACTATTCTCAGTAGCCTTTGAGCAGTGTCGAATAAATGATTTTTCCATTCACACCAAGAAAATCAATTCATTTTCAGAAGCTCAATGAGTCATGCATCTGCATTTACAGTTTTTTTTTTTTGTACTTTTTTTTTTATTTATAACTCAATTCTTGCATAATCTTTAACCTGAAAGCGCTCTTAAAGAAATGATCATGATTAAGAGCAGACACAGATTTATTTCTGATGAATGAAAGGCCTCATTTTTACTGGAAATCCTTGAGCACCTCATTATTGCCCTCAGCTTAAATTAGCCAGTGGGAGAAGGAAATCTCTGAAGAGACTTTTGAAGTTCAAAATCTCTTTGTGGCTTGAAAGTTTTGAAAGCACTTTCTCTGCATGTCCTGGCCTCACTCAGCACTTCTGGATTTTGAACATTTACTGTAAATTCACTACTGCATGGATATTAGGAGGTGTGATTGATTCAGTTCTTTGAGAGCTCAATATGGGCCCCGTTTAATGATAAGAATCATATGAATAATTAGGATGTAGAAGTCTCATTTTCCTTATTCCGTATGTCCACTTTAGGCCTACCATTTGCTACTGAACTTTAGAAGTGGCTTCCAAAGTTTATATGGCCTTTCGTTAAACGCATTTATTAGGTTTACTTAAACAGCTGTAGTAACTTTGTTTGTTTTTCACAGTTCGTATGACTGCCTGCTGGATGATCCCTTCAAACATGATTGGCCGCAGCTCCCCGAACTTCCCGGCATCAATTACTCCATGGATGAGCAATGTCGCTTTGATTTTGGCGTTGGATACAAAATCTGTACTTCAGTGAGTATGGCTAGAGGCTACATTCTCCCTTGACAGATCTGATAAAAGTCAGTCATTAAACCAAGCACCAAAAAGTTGGTCTTTTAGTTTCTTTTAGTATTTTAACGAACGTCTCTGTCCAAGGTCATTTAGCTGGAAGTGCATGAAATATTTTTGAAATATTTCAATGCCAGATTTCATTTAAAAAAATGAGAACATTTAAAGAAAGTCTATGTCTGTTATATTAGCTTCTGGCC